>OMNN01097676.1:0-11921 GCA_900302755.1 Chromis chromis
CTGTTCCAACATGACTGTGCACCAAAGCAAGGTCAATAAAGACATGGATGAGCCAGTTTGGTGTGGAGGAACTTGACTGGCCTGCACAGAGTCCTGACCTCAACCCGATAAAACACCTTTGGGATGAATTAGAGTGGAGACTGAGAGCCAGGCCTTCTGGTCCAACATCAGTGCCTGACCTCAAAAATGCACTTCTGGAAGAATGGTCAAAAATTCCCATAAACACACTCCTAAACCTTGTGGAAAGCCTTCCCAGAAGAGTTGAGGCTGTTATAGCTGCAAAGGGTGGGCCAACTCCTTATTGTACCCCACGGATTAAGAATGGGATGTCATTAAAGTTCATGTGCGTGTAAAGGCAGACGCCCCAATACTTTTGGCAATATAGTGTATGTAATATGTGTCCTCATTTATAGTTTTTAAAGACATCCATACAAATACACTAACATCTTCTCTATCATTGCCAAAAATGTATTTCATTATTTCTTTTTGTTCAGTAGGAAGTTTTCATGTCATAAATAATTCTCTAGAGATCAGTTGTGTCACTGCATTTCACTGTAAGAAACTGCATTAAAAGAACAGACTTTCTAAAGAAAAGATCAAACTCTCAGTTTAAATAAACATGTAAGCATCATGTGCAAAAACAGCAGTCCCACTAAGTAGAATTATCATAGTGAGATGTCGACTTGAAATGTGCTTGCACGGAACATTTTAAGCTGCCTCAGCTTTTAGTGTTTTTTAGCTTACACTATAACTGTGATCTCCATTTTTGATGACAGAGCTTCTCTCATCTCTGTGGCACAAAGTCACTGTTGTCATGTTGCAGACTCTTCTGACTTCACTGAGCAAGTATTGGTATTATTAGATTAATGAAGATGTTGTAAAGTGAGTTAAATATTACTGCCCACTACCTGGTTGTTGTGAGTCACAGGGGCGTGTATGTTCAGTTTCATCCACATGTGCATGCTTGTGTGCAAACCTATTATTGTATTAAAATTGCATCATAAATATGTTATCATCTTGGAAAAAAGACAATTACCCTGCGTGACAACACCACTTTCTGAGAAATTTCATGCTACCCTCATCTCCTCAGGTCTAATTTGCCGTCCCCTTCAACAACTTTGGTCTAATTGCATTTACCTGTTGGAGAAAATCCCATTTGGGCAATTCAATACACATTATAAATGAATGCTCCTTTCTCCGTTATGGATTGAACCTCATGGCACCTTTATTTTAGTTTCCAAAATACTGAGGTCATAAAAATACACAAACGGAAAAACAAACAAGACATATGATCTGCTATTGCATTTTAATCCCACACTAAAACTGTACTGTTGCTAGTTTTATAGAAACAAAATAAGTAACACAATATAGAGGCATAAAGGTTAACACTGTGTATTTTAAAAAGGTCATAGTTTTCCATTTATAGACAATAAGACTCACCAAAGGTGTCTGGATAATTGTCAGACCAGTGTCATAGCAATGACATCAATCTCAAATGATTACAAAAGGTGGAAGGAAAGAACCAAAAGATATTTAATATAATTTCCCTCAGTATTTGTTAATATATTATTTAAGGACAAATAGCTGAATAAAAAAAAAATAAAAAAAATAAACAACATTGTACACATTTTTATTTCACATTTTTTTGATACAACCAATCATCACTTCTGCCCACTATAGGAAGTGACATCACATGTTGACAGCGTGGTTCAGGCACGCCCACCCCTGGAAATAAGGAGAGGGGCATGAGATAAACGGTGGTAGATTCAGAGGCAGACATTGGATTGGCATGGCTGTGTGCAGCTCAGCACTACAATCTACATCCACGCGGCTCCTGCCTGGACGTTTGGATTTTCTCCCACACAGCCTTGATACGGTGCTGGACAGCGTAACACTGAGCTGTGCTGTGTTTCTACAGCATGCTGCAGGGCATTGGGAGATAGAGAGGGAATAATAAGGTGGTAGGGGGGGGGGACAACCTTACCACACACTTGAGCGATGTTCCGTGAGCTTCTCTCTCTCTCTTTTCAGACCAGCAGGCTTTTCTACACAGAGACCTGGGACTAATGGAGGGATGCAGCGATGTTAATCTTTGCTTGTCATGCTTGAATCACAGCTTCATATATCCTTTTGTGTCAGAGACCTTATTGTCTTTGTCTGTCCCTGCCGCCAGACCAACTGTGGGGTAGTGTGGCGGACAGAGCCTCCTCCTCAACCCCCCTTCTCCCTTGTCTGTGCCCCCGACTTCTCTTCACTCCCGGCTCGCTCGTGTCTATTTACCTCTCTTAAGCTATACCCTCCCCTCTCTGTTGAGCTCGATCTCGCTTGCTCTCCCGCTACCTCCTGCTTACTATCTCCCTCTCTGTGCTCATTCAAAGCAGGCAGGCTGCTATTCTATCCAGGCTGTTTGCTACATGATCTCTTGGAAAACAGTTTTCGCCGCTGCTCTGCCGTCTCACAGTACCTGAGCCCTTCCAGATATCTCCATAACGATAGGATGCTCCTTCAGGAGGACTGATCCCCTTTCACCCCCCCCTTCACTCACCCCCTTCCCCTCCCTTGTCCCGATCTCCTGCCCTCTGACCCTCACCCTCGTGTTCTCAACCGCCACCCACCCACTCCTGTTTGTCCTCACCCCCGAGCCTCTTTCTCCCCTCTCTCATTTCACCCCCTTGACCATGTTGCCATGTGTCTGCTGGCTTCAACTTATCCTCATCTTGCTGTCCTCTGTCTTATGGACCCGGGGGGAAAACTGCCCAGCAACCTGCTTGTGCCCAGATCCTCACACTGTGGACTGCAGCGGCCGTGGCCTCACCCGTCTACCCGATGAGATCCCCTTGGATGTGCGTAGGCTTTTGCTGGCCGACAACTGGATACCCCGCATCCCCTCGGACTTTCTGGTTCTGTACAGTGACTTGGTCTACCTGGACCTCCGGAACAACTCCCTCTCCCACATAGAACCGGGGACCCTTAGCACCTCTTCCAGGCTGGTCTTCCTGGACCTGGGCAGCAACAATCTGACTGAAATCCCCAAAGGGACTTTTGGGGAGTCCCGGAGCTTGATCAAATTAAGACTGGGCAACAATCCATATCTGAGCATGGTGAATGAGGATGCTTTCCTGGGCCTCACCTCCCTGAGGGAACTGGAACTGGAGCGTAATGCGCTGTCTACCCTAAAGGTGGGGGCACTGAGTCAGTTGCCCTCCCTACGGGTGGTGAGACTAGAAGGCAACCCTTGGGTGTGCAACTGCAACTTTGCCAACCTGTTCACATGGCTAATGGAGAACAGCCACAAGCTTCCAAATGGTAAGTAACAACACCTACGAGCCATTTCCTCTCTATGTGCTTGACCCAAATAAAGCGTATCTGAATACAACATTCAACAGTATTATGGCAAATCCATTGCCATAGCACTCCTCCAGTCTATTTATGTTTTCCCTGTAGGAGAGGAAACCCCCCCTCCCTCTCTGTTGTTCTAATTTTGTCTCTTTCTTCCTCCACCCCCATAGCCTATAATGTGTGAGACCGAGTGTGTAACATGAGACAATAGCACTTATTTGAAAGTGAAAACCACAAGGATGCTTTGTTTATGAATTCAATTCATTTCCAGGGACACCAAGTCAAAACGCAGCATTGGGAAAAGAAATCAAACAATTCAAATAAAGAATTCAACTTCTATTCTTCTGGTTACACATTTGAATGTGCATAAAAAGCCCAGAGCTCTATTCTCTGTGTTTGTCTATTAATCACAATGATCAATTTATAGCTTACATTTGTTTGATACTCATTTATGTAATACTATATGCTATAATGCTATATTCTCAAAGCTTTTTTCCTACACTAATGAAAAACCAACCTTCTTTCTGTGCCCGTGTTTACTGCTCTATCCATGTGAATTTTTAGGCTCATACTACACACTTCGTCTACCACTGTGATTTAGCCTGGAGGGCTGAGTTAGATAACAGGATGGAAGTTTTGGTGGGTTTGCGAGGCAGTCTCAATGTGTGCATGCTTAGCTGAAGAACAAAGCAAGACAAAGGGGGTCACCAAGGCCTTTAAGAGGTATGATGATGTGGGTAAGATCTTCTTACATGGAGGTGATTAGGTTCAGCAGTCAAGGCTACTTGATTCTAAAGGGGAAAGCATTGCTCAGATCTGTGTTAATATTATTCAGTTTACTAGGCTATACGGACTATCTGATACACTTGTCAGCAGCCATTTTTTTCCAGGTAAATATGAGCATAATTATGTTTTGTTCAAAGGGACCCATAAATGTTTTTACTGAAGGTCAGCCATATTACTATTCTTGTCCTCGCAAAGGACACAGACAGCAGTTATCTCATAAGAGCACGGTTGAATTTTGGAGCAAAGAAGCACAAATAAACCGATCTGACAGTTCAGCCACACATGACTAGAAACTCGTGCTGTTATCACATTTAGATCAGAGTATAGATTTGATGTGGACTCGGGTTATTCTGGGAATTCAGTTGGAATGTGCCTTAAAAGCACGACTCAGTTTATAAATAAGGCACACAGTGTTCAGGTGAAGGGTGTTGTGTGTAAAGAATGACTGTTTCCTCTGTCGCTATCCTAAGATGAATTGGGGTGTGAAATGTTGACCTGTATATATAAACTGTTGTTTTTGTATAGCCTAAATGGCAGTGACCCAGATTGTCTGACTCGAGATGTGTTTTCTTTTTTAGATGTGCGGAAAGGATATGAAAAATAAAAATTCAGGCAAAACGGTTCAAAACTGAAAACTCTGCATTTGAATATCACGATATGTCATCACCATTTTATATCTGCATCAAATAAAATCTTGTGTAAATCCCACTTGTGATCTTTTATGCAGCTCCCCTTAGAACTGGCCGGCTTGCTGCAAACTGCTGACAACTCAAAAGCAAACTCCGTATATACATTTAGGCCATGGTGTACCATGCTATTGATTCTGCTCTCGTGTTCCTCTCTGGTCTTTTTTCATTTGCCCCCAAAACAGACAAGTTTGTGCCTGTGAAGAAGCAAAGTTGATAAACTGGCAAGAATTCCTTATTCCCCCAAGCAAAAGGTTGCAAATGCATTAATCACAGGTTCTAAGTGTTGTCAACTCCAAGGCATAATAAATTGCAGTCGCTGTGCTTGCCAGGCAGACATCAACAACAAAGAAGAAGCCCAAGGCTGGCCAAGCTGCTGGCATGGCTGCCAACTGGCCCCAGAGTATAGACACTCTCAAATTGAGTTAGTAATGTGTATCTCACCTCATATGCAGCTCTTACATCCCCATCAGTGAGTGTTTGCTTTATGGCCCCAGAGATGAGTTCACCAGCTTGGACAAAACACACACACAGTCGTGCTTATTTGTAAGGGATATCTGAAATGGTCTGCACTTGGTCTCTTCTGTTATTTTATCATTTTCTTTAGTCGAAAGGTGTCGGGAATTTCAGTGCTAGAACTCCTGGATGACTGGATGACAAAAAAACATATTAGCAAAAGGAATAATAATAATTTTTCATCATAGATTCCTGTTTTCTAAGACAATACCCCTGTAACTGTAAAGAGAAAATCATTTCAAACAATCTGCTTTTACTTAATGTCTTTAAATGCAACAAAAAGTCAGTCAGAAGTGTGACACAAGCAGAAAATGTGATTTGCAGTGGGATGTAATGCATTCATCTTTTTGTTCTCACTTGTAACTCTAACATATTAAATCCATTCGGTGAAGAGGAATCTATCCCCACTTGCACTAAGTCTTAGACCAGATTATAGAGATCTAAGAGGTTAAGACAACTGTTGCGGTTAAATTTGCTGAGTCTAACCGGGTCTCTGTGGGAGACCCAAAGTAGCAGGGAGGCTTATCGTGAGTAGAATTTACAAACACGGCTGTTTCACACATGCAGGCATCATACTGTCAGACCTAATTAACGTAATGACTGAGCCCTCGATGGCAGAAAAATGCAATGACCCATCCTCTGGAATGCTGTATTGGAAGTGCTTACACAATCACAGATGGGCACTCATTAGTGAATGAGCTCGACTTGATAAGCTGTTCAATATGTATCAACGCTAACAACCGCCGTCAGTGTGGGTGTTTCAACTTAATATCTCATTCATCGTAGAGAGAATCAATTACAGAGACAGAAATCAGGCTACATTTTAAATTGGACATTAGTGTGCTCTTTTCATCCCCGTGGGTATTGTGTCCTCATGACTTTTTCATTAAACAACAGATCAGTTGCATTGCTAAAAAAAATAAAAAGAAGTGTTTAAATTTTATGAGCGTGCAGCCCCTGAAACTAAGAGCTCAACCGAAGATAAAAGCTGCTACAGATGTTGTCTTTGTCCTAGTTCCACTCTACATACTAATTCTATACTTAATCTATGGCATGCTTTGAATTCAGTATTCTCAAAACGGTCACATGGTTCCAGATTGCGGCTGATTGGCTGCATTTGTCACCAGTTTTACTGAAGTTGCCAGTGATTTTCTTTTGCACTTCTGTGCCTAGAAATGGTAGAATAGATATAACTGTAGAGAAGCATACAATGGGCAAACTAACTGCTAACCTTTTACACATTGCTGTCATAGGGATGTATGCATGAAGGCATTAGCATTAGCAGCTAACACTAGAAGGCTACCATTTGGTAATGCAAGTTGGGATGAAATGTACAATTAAGTCTTGCTTTCCCCAGGTGATAAGACACTAGATGATGTAGAGAAGACAGGTGAGACAAGGAAGACAGGTGAATCAGAAAATGCTGCTAAAAGATATGTCAACATTAATTCAACATGAACGATTAGTGAAGTGTTCAAATCAAGCAAAATATGGTGCCCAAAACCGCACATCAACAGCATATATAATACCCTCACCAGCAGATGTGTATGCTAACCTACTGAGAACTAACTACAGACTAACTAACTATGAAGTCAATGTAAATGCTGCAGGGAAATTGGTCTCAGGGAGTCTCTGTGGGAGCCTCAAGCAGCCGGGAAGCCTATCGTGAGCTGGACTTACAAACACGGCTGTTTCACACATGCAGGCATCACACTGCCAGACCTAATTAACGTAATGACTGAGCTCTCAGTTACGGAAAAATGCAATGACCTACTCTCTGAATTGCCATATTTGAAGTGGTTACACAATAACAGATGGACACTCATTAGTGTCCTGCAGAAAGGCGGCATGCTGCAAAAGCTATGCAGGAACTTTTGCACTGGCCTAAAAACATCGCCCTGAAGAGAACCCTTGACCAACGCATGAGATGTGGAAAATTCACATCACTAAAGAGAAGATGCATTTTACTAAATTCAGATTCAAATTCCTCTTATAATGGGGCACCAATAAACCATCATTATGAGTTTTAATTCAGCACAGGGATATGCGTCCTGTCTGTTCTTGACCATCTGTATACTATTTGAGTTTTGCACTTTGTTGGACGTTTCCTCAAATAAGCCTCTCTCTTCATTCCATCACCACATATTGGTTTTGATAAAAGGAACTAAAACAATTGAAAGGAATATACACAATCATTCTTTATAATACACGACACAACAGAAGAGGTTCCATCTAATCTGGCATTGGTCCTACTGTCTGAGACTTGGACTGACTTTGGAGCCCTTTGTCAGCATGCAGACTGCTGGAGTATTGAGTGTGGAGTTTTATTCACCCTACTTTACTTTTCTAAAGTGTTTAGAAAAGCAAGTGGCAATCTATTAATTAGAAATGATTTCTTTCTTTCTAAAAAAAAAATAAAAATATGCATGATAAAGATCAGTATATAATACTGTAAAACATTCATATGTATGGGTTTAAGACTCATTATGACATGGGCATGTTTTGTATTTTCAAGCTTTACTTGAAATAAGCTAATCAGCTGAAACTAGGTGTGCTCAAACATCAGTATTTACCTGTCATACCTTTAAAAACCTTTTTAAACTAATTTAAAAACTGAAAATAGAACAAAACTCTACAGCAATTTTCTAAGTCTTCCCAAGATATTTATGGCTTCCTCGATGAAGGCCTGCATAATGTAGCAGCTGCGGAGCCCATGCTGTAAACCCAATTCCCATTTCATTTTTCACATCTTGATTTCCCCTGTGACTTTGAGTTCACAATGCAGCACACTTTTCTGTTTGCATAACTTTGATTACTGCAGGTCAGCATGATGAGTGGTTGGAAGACACTTTAAATTCTAGACTTTATCGGATGGAAAAACAATGTTTGTTAGCTGTCACGGTTTTGTTTAGTCTCTTATGTGCAGCAACAGAAATAAATTATTATTCCTGAATATTTCTTAGCTGAATCTGACTTTCAGATTGCTTTGGTATCTTCACAGAAATACAGTCAATATTTCATATTGAGCAGTAAAGCGGTCAGATACAAAGCTGCGTCCTTTGGCATTTGTTGTTTTTTGGTGCCATTTAAAAGGTTTTTTAGCCACCAATCAGGTTCATAAATGATTTAATGGTAGGATGAGTAAACATGATCCACTGCTGTCTCCAGTGCTCTTGGGTTAAGGATGAACAAAGGCCATGCATAATTCAGAGTGACACAGTTCTACGGCACATTGGCCAGGGTAATTGGAGCTAGAGCTGCCTACAGGGCAGGGCAGGCCAACTCTCATGGGAGATGGGAGACTGAGGCGGAGGCCCATCGAGGCATTGCTATCAACACTAGACCTGACCTGAACAGTTTCACTACAGCGTTACAGTTCATGTGACGGGGTCGGAGTCTGAATTTTTCCTTCACAGCCGATCCAGTTGCTCCTCTGAGAGCTGTTACCACGCTGCACAAACAACTCTGAAAATATGATGCCACTGACTGGCACTACATAGCTCACACATACGATGCCATTCTGCCCTACACGACATTACTCGCTATCTTTACTACCCATGGGTATGTGATGAGAAAATATCTGTTCCATTAACACAGGCTGACAGCTTGTTTTATCTTGGCCTAATTTAATGTTTATTTAAAGTTGGGATGTGAGCGAGATAGAAGCCTGGCAAGGGAGAGCTGAGTGTGAAAAGGTGGACAGAATTACTGTGTGATAGCATCAGCTGCTGCACGTACAGAAGCAGAACAGGATAATCTGCCAGTGTCAGAAATAAAAGGTGAAAAGCCGAAAGCATTATTTCACTGGTGGTGTGCCGCATCGTGCATGGTGGATGCTTTCCTTTTGTTCCTCTGTGTGGCCAACTGTGAAGCATAAATTACAAAGACCTGCATATTTAGCTGCTTCATCGTGATGAATTATGACAGTAGACAAACCGCTTTCTAGTCTGATGATAAATTGAAGGGAAATCTACTGACATTTGCTTTTTAACTATCATCTGTATTTGGTAACAAGCAAATGTATAAATGTGCCCTTGTGCTTTAGCGGTGTGACATTTTTTAAAATACCCCTGGTTCAGTTATGTTGTTGAATCCGCACACAGAAGGAATCCCCTTCTGAATGATTCACCTTCGCCCCACTGTCACATGAATGCTTGTCATTTTGTGCATTCATTTCACACATCCTCCACTCTCCAACTACTACTCTTGCCCTCTTCTTGTATGAATCTCTCGCCGTTTCTCTCTCCGATTTCTGTCAGACTCTCTCTTTTTGTAACTGAATAATTCTCTGCAATTATGTCTGCCTGCTTCTATTTATATCTACTGACTATTGGACTTGAGTGCCACATTCATCTTGTTTAATAAAGTAGGGAGGAGACAGTTTTGTGAATCATTTTCACCACTGGAGTGTTGAGGAGGAGTACCTCGACGGCAGTGTTTAATGGGGCAAATGGATGCTAATTCCTACACAAGTCTGCAATTGTACTATTGTGGTGATTTTTGCCTCAGCTGTTGGTGCAGAGATCAATCTGGACGGACAGTGTGGTGTTGAGGGAGGGAGGAGAAACAGGCCTCCGATATCAGTCTGCCACAGCTAGGTAGATCAATCACTGCTGAGACAGCAGATAGCCTGTCCCGTCGACTGGCTGTAATCCTAAATGTAATCCATCAACTGTCCGCGCCAGGAATGTAACATAGCTGTGTGGGCCGACATACCTGAGAGTGTGAAGGCATGATTTGTGTTACATTATTGCAAAGTAGCCTGCTCTGCAGCCACACTTAGTGTGATCACAGTGGGTTAATTAATGAACTCTCAACATGGATTGCATCACCTAACCCATTTACTAAGCTGACAATGACTCACTGTCCAGCTTTTATTAAAAATAGTCTGAGATACTCGCTAAGCACATTAAAAAGCTGTTCTTTTCTGATACACGGTGTGCAGTTTATTAAAATTCACACCCTTTATCATCAGTTTTAGTGGATAGACACCCATTTTATACAGGACTCCACTAGAAATATAAAAGCACATGCTCAACCTGCATTTAACATGTTATATTACTTACAGACATTACATTTTGCATTATCCCTGGACATCAAATCAGTGACTCCAGTCTGCACTATAGTAAGTTAGAGGTAACAAAAGCTAGTTTCTCTCCCACACTACTTCATGCTGTAGATAACAGTCAACTCTCCTCGTAGTGCTCTTAATCTTGTCCTTTTCTACTAGTTCTGTCTCAGATAAATCTAAATCAAACCAAGTCCTCGTCTGTGGGGCCTGTACCATGAAGTGAGCTCAAGTCTGGCTTTCTGGCTTCACTAAGCCTAACATCTTCTGTCCTCAATAATCTCTGTCACAGAGGTGGTATTCAACCTCCTCTATTAACTCTATTAATCTATTCGTATATGACAGCGTTCAAATGACAGAGGCAGATTTGTGAATTAGAGAAACCACGAATAGGAGAGGGAATGAATTACTTAATGTAAACGTAGATGAAATGGTGCTGAAGGCTGGTAAATATGGTTGTAGTCACAGCAAAGAGCGATTTCCACCAGATGAAATGTTTGTATATGGAGGTGAAATACTAAGTTAACGTAGTGAGCATGTCAGAAGTCTATAAATAAGGATTTCAGTAGGTGTAATTTGTATAGAGTGAGTGTTTAATACTGAATGTGTATGATGAGCTATATGCATTTATATGATGCACATAAAAAGTTTATAATGTTTTTATAGTGTTTTTATAGTCATGTCAGACTGTCTCTGCTGTAAACCCAGAGGGTAGGTCCTAATTATTCCTCGTAAGGTCTGTCTGACCAGAAAGTTCCATTTATAATCATGGCACATGTTTCACAGTGTGTGGATTATTTTTCCAGTGAAACACAACAGACTCCTCGTGTTATTCTGAGCTGCAGTGATGAAATACTGTAAGAATGAAAAAGCACAGACACTATTAGCAATCCTGCTGTAAGCTCTTCTGTCCACAGTGGAACGATGTTTCCTGTAATCTGATTGGTCAGTAGTCAGGCTGTTGATCAAAGTGAATTTGATCAGATTCTTGGAGTTTACAAGCTACAAAGCAGGTTAGTTGTGTAGCCTATGTTACCATGGTGATCTATCCCAGCCTAATGGTATGAGAAAATGATATTGCTGCAGCTCTTTACCTTCTGCTAATATACTAGGTAGCTATCAGTTTTAGTATAAATAGCACCTATTTTAGCAATTAGCATGGTAGTGCTGCATTCACATCACATTGGCATAATGGGAAGGATGAAAAAACTCCCTTTTTTAGATTTGGGAACATATTCATAGATTTTTTTCATGGTAGTAAATGATAAATGGTCTGCACTTATAAAGCGCCTTTCTAGTGGTACTCAAAGCGCTTTACAATGTGTTTCACATTCACCCATTCACACACAAATGGTGACAGACTTCCATGCAAGGTGCCTGCCTGCCATTGTGAGCAACTTGGGGTTCAGTGTCTTGCCCAAGGACACTTCGGCATTCGGAGGGGCCGGGGATCAAACCGCCATCCTTGCGATCAGTGGACAACCCACTCTACCACCTGAGCCACAGCCGCCCCAAGATCAAAAGAG
>OMNN01097676.1:11941-36011 GCA_900302755.1 Chromis chromis
GAATAGAATAGAATAGAATGTTTTTATTGTCATCATACACAAGGTGTGACAAAATTCAAAGACAGCTCGGGTGGTGCAAAATACACAAGTATAAATGAAAACAATAAATAGATAAGAAACAAACAAAACAAGACAAAACAAAACAAAGCCTGTGTTACCATGGTGATCTATCCCAGCCTAATGGTATGAGAAAATGATATTGCTGCAGCTCTTTACCTTCTGCTAATATACTAGGTAGCTATCAGTTTTAGTATAAATAGCACCTATTTTAGCAATTAGCATGGTAGTGCTGCATTCACATCACATTGGCATAATGGGAAGGATGAAAAAACTCTCCTTTTTAGATTTGGGAACATATTCATAGATTTTTTTTCATGGTAGTAAATTATAAATGGTCTGCACTTATATAGCGCCTTTCTACCTTAGTGGCATTCACCCATTCACACACCAGTGGCAACAGACTTCCATGCAAGGTGCCTGCCTGCCATTGGGAGCAACTTGGGGTTCAGTGTCTTGCCCAAGGACACTTCGGCATGTGGAGGGGACAGGGATCGAACTGCCAACCTTGCGATCAGTGGACAACCCGCTCTACCACCTGAGCCCCAGCCGCCCCAGCCGCAGTAGTGCTATCACTGTAGTCACACTGGATAAATGGAAATCAGGTCGAACTTAACTACTCATTTATGTTGCATATTAGCTGTGATTTGTTAACAAGGGAAGCAGCGTTGCATCGTTTTGCTGTGTTAAATTCCAGACATAGGATTCAATTCCCTACATCTGTATTCCGAGACCACATTACTAAAAGTCTGGGCATCTTCTGGTACAGACAGCTTGTAATTTTGACAAAGAACAACTCCACTTTTCGCCAAGCAGTACAGCTGTTCAGTAATTCCCCCATTTCTCAGGCAGTGTCAGTCTGTTTCCCCTATTGAGTCATTTTAGTTCTTAGCTGCATAACAATAGCGCACCAGTGGAAAGCCACTATATCTGCTCCATAAATCCTGCATATTTTGTTCCATACACAATGCATGTTTGTATTGAAATAAATGACCACATATATTTTACACATTTCAGGCACACATAGTGTAGCTTTTGATATTGTATGGCAAGTTCAAGTGATTATGAAACCAGCTGACAAATATAAAGTTATTACTGGTCTAGACATGCTTGTAGACAAATATTAACAAAAAAATAGAGATACGAGCAAAACTAATCAAACTCTGCTGTCTTTGTCCACCACTGAAATGCTCTCTAACTGTGTTTTGAAGAATGATGGATGTGATAATGCTGTAACTCCTGCAGGGGCCATGTGTTCACCAGGATAATTTTAGTCTGAGATGTTATTAATCAAGCATCCAGAGCAGGCAAGAAGCGACAGGACTGTCTCAAAAGGAAAAGGCTAAGTCTCTGAGGTGATGGGTTATTTGCCCTGCAGTAAGTGCATTTTAAATATACATATGATCCATTCATCTCAGGCACAAACAGGACCGGCTCTCCAATATATTGGATTTTCTGTTTTAATCAAAGTTTTAGTAAGGTGTGTGTAACTCTGACACACAAGGTGAACAATTAATTCCAACAGCACTGTGTGTGTGTGTCTTTTTCTAAGTAGTGTATTGCACATTTATCCCCTTTCGCCGCTACTGATGTTTATCATTAATTGAAGGGGATTTATTTTCTACAAAGTCAAGCTCCAACACACATCACTGGGGCTGCCTTATATAGCAGCCATTAAAATAAACCTCTATTTTTACAGACCTGTAGGTTATCACGCTCTGCATGTCTGTAAAAACCTATGGTCCAACAGCTTACATCCATAAATGCTGTAAGAGAAATTAAGTAAATGTTTAAAAGCAAACAAAAACAAACAAACAAATAAACAAAAAAGCCAAATCAAACAAACAAACAAACAAACAAAAAGCTCTTGTCTAAAAGCACAGCTGAGCCAAACTGCAGTTTGGAAACTTTAAAGTGTGAGCCATGTGGCAAGTTATGCAATGCACTTCTTAGAATATTAGTTTTAGAAAGCATAAAACAAAGCCAGAAAAAAAAACACAATCATCTCATATTCGTCACAGAGGAGATTAACCATCTCTAAAAGCATTGTGCACTTTGTAAATGCCAAGACTTGCACGTCACTCAGCTGAACAGTTTTCTCACATGCTTTGGACTCTGGCTTTGTTTTGATCCCTGATTCCCACAGCATGCGTTAGACATGTCTTGGATTTCATTAGTGCCAGGATTCAGTGTGCTCCTCTCTAGTTCTCACCAGAACTGTTGGTTTTGGCTCCATTTCAGTTTGGAGCCTCTGTCTTGATGCGGGGTGAGCATCTGACTCACTGATCTAAAGGCTGCTCGAGTTTTCTGCAAGAACTTGTCTAGTGTGCAGAGAGCTGTGGTTCCTGCAAGCCTGGTTATGGTCGCTGTGCATGTCTGTGATAGGAATGCACAACCATTTATACATAAACATAAAAGAACTAAAACTGTTGATCATAAGTTGCATGCATTGATGTTATGATTAATATTTCCATACAAAATGGCCAAAAGTGGACTTGGACATGACTTTTTAATGAAGATAAACATCCATCCATCCATTATCTATACACCGCTTAAGCCTCTGTAGGGTCGTGGGGGGTTGGAGTCTATCCCAGCCGACTCGGGCGAAGGCAGGGGACACCCTGGACAGATCACCAGTCTATCACAGGGCTACACATAGAGACAGACAACCAAGCACACTCTCATTCACACCTACGGACAATTTAGAATAATCAGTTAACCTCAGCATGTTTTTGGACCCACGCTGCACAGGGAGAACATGCAAACTCCACACAGAAAGATCCCAGGCGTCCTAACTGGGACGCAAACCGGGGATCCTCTAGCTGTGAGGTGATGGTGCTAACAAACAAGCCACCATGCAGCCCCTGAAGATAAACAATAACATTTTAAAATTTGTTCTAATAATATTTTTTTCTACAAATACCCTGAACATCGTTTAACCAACAGCAACTTTTCCTACTTGGACACATTGCGGCCAAGGCCAAGCATAGCTCATTTCTCTGTGCCACTGACCTCCATTACTGTCCAGAAACTGTAGTAAACACGTAAATGTGTCATAGTTGCACTGGGTGACGGATGACTTCATTAGGATGCTTGCAATAAACTTTTTGGATTTTAGATTTTTAGCAATTTTCATAAATAAGCTTGGCAGGAGGCAGAGACCATCCATTATCATCTAATTATTCTGCATCCACTGTGACAATGAATGTTATTAAGCTTGAAGTGCAAGCATTGCAAAACATTTCCTGAGCTGCTGCACACAACCACAAGTCAAAAATGTGCTGGATGCAAAAAAAACAAAACAATAGGGAATAAAGAGAGATTGAAACATCTACAGGCTTATGGCCACTGATTACAGCATGTTGTCAAAGGTTTTGGTCACACTGGTCTTCACCAGAGATGGAAGTCTAAAGTACAGGCAGAATGTTTTTCCAATAAGCATACAATCATGAATGTTATATAAACTAAAACTTCATTCTATTTTTCTGTGCTGCAGTTTAGTCTGTGTAATATCATGTGTTCTCTAGTAACTGAATGGTGAAATGTGAGAATCTGTATCTTGTATTAGGGGATTAGTGTCACTAAGTTTTATCAAGCTCTTAAAGAGTTTAGTTACAACCCTAATTAATACTGTAGCAAGTCAATCAGGGGACCATGGAAACCAATTCCACGCTATCACTAATTTCTACTATTTCTTTTTTCCATTGTCACTTAAAACGTTTCCAAGGTTATTTGTATATTTACCACGAAAAAAGTTAGTAACAGTTTATTTCACCATTCAAATTACTTTAATACCTGATTATACATTTAAATGGCACACCCAGAAAAGAATGTGCATTTTATTTCAGAATTAAGGTAGTTAACACAATTAGCATAATTGCAGACAATCAATAAGACAATAAGAGAAGCTATTCCATTTTTATTATAACAAAGCATGCTCTGAAATGTGCTGACTGTTGAGCAAAGACCCAGAATTGATGTTCTGCCAAGTGTGTGCATTTGCATGTACAGTATCAGTAGAAAGTAGCCACCCACATTGCAAGGCTTCATCTCTACCCACCTATAAGTGAACACTTGCATCAATATGTCTAGTTTTTCATACAATACATTGCCAATATGAAGGTTACTTGTGTGGATTGTTGTGTTTGCAGTGTTGTGAGCTGTGGAACAGCAGCATGTGTCATTAGTATTTATACCAAATGAAACTCAAATGTTAACAAAACTGCCAGTAAAATAAGTGCAGTATTTGACTCTGTAAGCATGTCAAAGTGACCCCCTTCTGTTTTCACTGGTAGTGTCAGTAGCTAGTCTTCAGTATATACATGTTAAAATGGCCCCTAATGATCCAGTGTTGATCTCATTTGTAATCATGAGTTGGAAAAGAAGAGTCACTGGAGGACTTGTATCCTTGAAATCCAATAAGCCACCGTTGCTGTCCTTTTCCATTTAAATAATGTCTGAACAATAAACCATGTGGAAGTGACAGAGACACAGGGAGCAGCACTCACTGATTTATCATGCCTTCATCTTGAGATGAGTTTGGTCAAGGTGCCCTGTCTCAGACAGTGCCCTTCACTAATGCTTTACATCAGTACATTTTTTGAGATGTAACAGCGGTCACATTTAATAGCATGGGTATTGTTAGAGATTTGCCTTGTGTGGCTGCCAGTGGAAATGAAAACGATTTAAATGGATGTTTATTTCATTCTCCAAAGCGTTAACAAAGAATGGAAAATAGAGATGGACTACTTGCTCTGCACAAGGCAAAAAATAAAGCTTCTCTTACAGTACACAGCTATACATAAGGAGTATCACTCTGCTTCACACCATTTCAACTTTATTCCAAGAGTGAACCTACAGTCCTGCTGTGGGTGGGCGTAGTGTATAATACGCAGTGCAACTTCAGCTCATAAGTAAAGACTTCTGGTCGACCTTACAGTTATTAAATCAGCTCCCACTCTTAAAGAGCATTACTCTGATCTTCTAAACACTTAACTAGCTGAATTGAAGAACTGTGTACAAACAAGACCAACTATGCACTCTTGCTTTCGCTGGTAATTTGTGGTCCTGTGAGCAGGTGTAGGCTGCATGACGGATGGATCTCATGGGCAAATATGCATCACCTTTAATTTTAATCCTCTGGGGAATCAGTGAGCTGATAGCTGAGTTCTTGCATATTTATGCATAAAGACACAGATGCACTTGTGCTTGTTCTTCCATTTGATATTATTTCTAAAAGACTGCCCTGTGAATAAACTAGTCTACAAGGGGGTTAATGTAACATTATTCACTGCAATATAGATCCAGCATGTTTAGTAAAGTTGTCTAATCTTATTTACTGTTTCCATTCAGGGGTGGAAGGCATGGAGTGCTCCCTCCCTATGGACGGCAGACGTGTATCCCTGACCCAGCTCTCCAAGGACAGCTTTCGTGAGTGCCAGGCCACTCTGACTCTAACAGACCTGCTCATCATCATTTTCTCTGGCATCTCAGTGTCTGTGGTGGCCATCATGACCAGCTTCTTCCTGGCTTCAACTGTTCATTGCTTCCAGCGCTGGAGTAAAGGCACCAAGGGGGACGAGGAGGAGAGTGAGGAGTGAGAAGGATTTGGTGTTTTTTGAAGGGCCCGTGTGGTCCTGGTACTTCAAACACTGAGAGGACATGACAGCAGCGTGTGCCCCCATGCTGTTTGTTCCTTGGTGAATATCCAGGTCTGTTTAACGGTAGGATCTTGCCCTGGTACAGTTGCAGTTGTTTTCTTTGCACATGGACATCTGAAATATGGTGATAAAAGACATTCCCAAGGAATGAGTCCCATTAAAGGTTAGTGAGTGCGCTGCTCCACTCGTAAAATGCTATTATATTTTTGGCTATGAGAGCCTGCGGTCGTCATTTATGGCTACTGGGTCACGGCTCAATGTTATAGGCCTACACAAATATAACAAGGCCATCACATCCATTGTAATGGAAAAGATATAGATGACAAAAAAAGAGCTGTTGCTGTAGTGCTGTCACGTTAGTCTTAGAGAAACCAAAAACTTCAAATCTACTAATGTTGAACATTTAACTCTGGAATCTGAAATCCTGTAAAGTGACATCAAAGTTAGTGGATGATTCTTTTGGGCTTCATCTGGGAAAGGCAGAATCTTTAATGTTGATCCCATTGGAAGAAAACAAACAAACAAACAAACAAAAAAAAGGATGTCATACCGACCAATGACCTCAGTGTTTAACTGCCTATACCATGATATGCTGGCATATCCTGCCATTTATAGTGTCTCCTTTGGACAGCCTCACTCACTAACATTAAAAAGTTGTTCACAAAGAGTTACGAAGGCATATGCTGTTGTTCTTTCCGCATGTGAAATTAAACAGTGGCAGCGAGGTCATTTGAGCAAGAAGGATTTGGGTAATGATGTACTGCAGGCACGAAGAGATTCCAGTGGGTCTACACATTCTTTCAGCAGTATATTCATGATATAATCGCAAATCTATGTACAAAAGAGAACAATGTACAGTCAAACAAACATAGAAATCAACAGGATATACTGTATATCTCTTAGATTGGTAACTGTGAACTGTGTAGAAAGAAATTCATAAAATATCTACAGTATAATCTTGGAAATTATGGCAAATACGGTATTAAATTAGAATCTATGTAGACTTATTGTGTCAAATAATGCACTTTAATGGTGAACCTAATTTTCACAAAGCCCCTAATGACATCGCGTAGACTGGTACTGTCTTCATCTGCCAAAGATTAGGTGTAGGTGGAGGAGAGACTGCATATAAGGACTTTGTTGTGGACATTGTGTTATTTAGTGAGGTAGGCATAGCTCCTAATTAGAAGCCAAATCACACTCTGTATACACACATTGTACTCAAACAGTTATGGTCTCCAAAGATTTACATTTTTCTTCTAGTCTGTCTGTGAGTGAACCGAGTGTCTTACTTGGCCTCCTATATGGCAGTCTCTATACTGTATTTTAACAGAAAGACCACTTCAGAACTAAAAAAAATGTACTGTACAAGGGTGGCAAACAAGAGTTTAGTTTCTTGAGGAGTGAATAAATGTCTGTTGTTGTCTTTAAGATATCCATCAGCTTATTATCCTTTAACTAAAGATCCAAACATCTTTGCAGTAAAGCTGCTAATTTGATATCCTGGAAAAGTCTTATGTCTAAAACCTTATTGTATCAACAGCATCTGCATTCACAGGAGTGTCAGCGCAGTACATTCTAAATTTAATAAATCAGTGCCCTAAATATTATGGGTTTCCGTTTGTTATTTGCATTCTGTATATACAAATCCTCCGTGATTAGGATTGGGAATGCACAGAACTGGACTCCCCCACCTCTCCCCCTCAAAGAAAAACCCAAGGTATATTGTATTGCTTCTCACATTCTTGTAAGGCGCATGAATAATTCAGTGAAATTGAGATATGAAGCAAGAAAGAATGTCAAGCCTCCAAATGCAAACAAGCAGCGGATAGAAAAAGAGCCACGAGCAAATAGAGTCATCGTTTTCTGTGTGGTTTAACAAAAGATAAAAAGGAATTCCAAATGCCTCTGTCCCTTTAGAACAAGTCATAACCCTGAATGTGCAGCGTTCTGAGGCACATTTTGTAGAAATGACAAAACATAAATGTGGCCTTATTTGTTTTTTTGTGTGTTTTTCTTATTTCCCATTTGTGTAGGCATCAATCAATAAAAGCACAAAGATTTCAAAGGAGACTAATATCATCTCGGTACACTCCATAAAAGGGTGTATCGTCATTGTGCTGTATGTTGGTACCGGCCTGTATTGTCACGGTATGTTTTCATTAATGCGTGTTGTCACATGTTGTGCTGAAACCGGCACATCTTGTTAGCAGTGTGACATCTGTGCTGTATGGATGTTGTGTATTTGCCAGAATTCAAATGTGGGACACTTTAAAGACACATGCCCATTGAAATGATCTACTGGCCTTTCACTAAACCCCTTCCCTCAACTGTCCAGCCATAACTTAGTAACTGTAACTAGGCATGTCAGCATGCCTGTAAAGCTTTGGGTTTCTCCATATGTTGACGCAGTGTGCATGATCTTAAAGACGAGCAGTGATTATCTCAAGGGTTCAGAGGGTGATGTCTTGTTTAAAAACCTAAAACACAAGAGTAAACATGATTTAACAGATTAAACTTTGTCTTTATCTGCTCTAACCTAAGCTGTGAATGTTAGCATGGCTGACTGACTAGCTTACTTTGCTAGATTTTTTTGTGAGGTCGCGCCTGTTCAGGACGACCACATTCACTCTTTGGGAGCCCAGATGCTATTATATCAGATGATCACCACTCAGTCCTGCTTTGGGGGAAGTTGACTCTTCAGTAACTCCAACCAAACTTGAGCTAGAGCTGCTACACCTGCCAAAATGATCCTTTTCCTCAAATCCTTTTCTCTTGTAACAGTATTGTTTGAAAATCTGAACAGTAATCATAGCGTAACTCGAGCTGCATGTCCATGTGTGTTTTTCTACGGTAAGCATCCAAGCAATTCCATCGTTATGTTGGAAAAAACAGCAAGCGAATTCTATTCAAATGCAGTTCTGTCATACTGGGGTTGACTCGCCCTAAACACAAAGAGCTGATACTTTGAACATGTCTTCTACATGCATCCACAACTAAGGAGTTCAGTAGCCGTGTTCCCATGTTTCCACGTTTCCATAATGTACTTCTATGCATATTTTGGATTATTGCATTAGAAATAGCTAATGGAAAAATTTAAAGAAGTTTTGATGTAGCAAACATTTAGCTCTTTTTTGTCTTTGCCTACAGGCCATGATACATGACCAATAATAGGTGACATGAAATAATAATTACAACTTTCCCTATTGAAAAATATTTCTGAAGACCTCTGTCTACAGTGGTACCTCGGGTCACGAACTTAATTCGTTCTTTAACTCTGAAACCGAAATGTTTGCGAACCGACACAATTTTTCCCATTGAAATGAATGTAAATACAATTAATCCGTTTGCCCAACGCCCCAGAAACATACTTTTTTTTATGGGTTTATGTGTGGCAAAAATATAGAAAGGAATTAAAGATAACCTTAATTATAGAAAAATACAGTAATACTAAAATAAAACATAATAAATGTACACTTTACCTTTGTGGTTGATAGTTGCTGGCACAGCAGGAGGAGGAAGACTACTCCTTCGATGGGAGAGTCCCATTCTATAATAACGTCAGGCAACTGTGTAGGTATTTCTGGTGTTTCAATGAGGGCTAATTTAATGCAAAAAGCAACAAATAAATCGTATCAAGAACAACGCAACAACAAACAATGTTCACAGCGAGCAAACCTGAGTACAACTGATGCTGTCCGCTGTCTGAGTTTGTGTATTTGAGCGTTCGTGCACCGGGGCATTGTTCTCGGGTCGAGTCAAAATTTGTTCGGATATTGTGTTCGTGGGCCGATTTGTTCGTGACTAGGGGCGTTCGCGGGTCGAGGTATCACTGTATTTTTATTTCATAGATTGACATACGTAGATATGTCTGTTTTTCTTCTTCTTTGACTTTTTTTTCCGCAGTTGGGAAACAACTGCTTTTGTTTATGCCTTTTCTACTCTTTATTCTACCCATGTCTAATGTAGCATTATTCGCCACCTCTGAAAACATGCAACTTAGTTAATTCGCTCCAAAGCTAAAGCTAATGGAAATAAGCCTAATTTACATTTTCTCTTTATATTTTTCCAACATTTTAAAGTTTGCTTCAAATTTGTTTGACATTTACATGGAAACACGGCTAGTGATAAAAATAAAAAAAAGACCTCCAGTTGTGACGTTAAACATGTTACTGTTATTACTACAAAGTGCAGCGCAAGAATGGAAAAGCTTGACAAGTTCAGTAAAGATAATAAAGGAGGACGGGGCTTAGTGAAACAGTCAATATAAATGTCAGTCTAGATACAGTCCTGAAGGGGAACGCCATTGAATTTCATATTTTGAAGTAGTTTTTAGGACAGTCTTGTCAGAATTACTAAACAACACGCTCACAGCCAGACTGAAGCTGTCCACAGTTAGACGTTCTCATGGAGCGAATGGAGGGAACATTTAGGAACTCAGTGAAAACATAAAATATGTTTGTAGTTGTTGACATTAGGAGAGCAGATTCTCATTTGCAGAAAACAAATTTCACTGCTCAAAACTGCCAGAGTAACTGAAGCTGATTTGGTTGAGAGGTTTTCCCCTTGAACAGCTGGGAAACCGCTTCCATCACTGTCACCTTAAGACACAGAACAGGAGAGAGTTTTTATACATATCATTATCATTTCGACTACTGTGTAGTTACTGTATATTAACAGATTATTATGTTAGCTTAGTCGTTAGCTTGAAGCATATGTTAGCATGACAATTTCCTTTTTCTCTTTCTCATTTTATGAACTAACAACTATTCAGCACACTAGAGCATGCACTGTTAAGTTACCTGCAGTCTAAAGTTCAGATTCATGTCTATTTTTCTATTCCACCTTTCAGAATGAAGCATTTATTTACACTGTCAGTCCCCAAAAATAGTTTCTCTGGCACTGCGCACCCTGGGAAGCAGAGACAGTGGTGGCTGTTTGTCTTGATATTGCTTAAAAATACCAAAATCCATGTTATGTTTTGTCAGATAAATGTCAGAATGGCTCAAACCTAAATGAAATGACAGAAGAGAGTGTGACGATGTTGCCGCTGCTGAATGCATTTCCAAATGTCAAACAGACACTGTCAAACAGACCGTATGTGTAGCTGTATATTGATGTTTGGTTAAAAAAAATTAATAATAAAACCCTTTTTTTCTGTCCTCTGGTCTGTGTTTGTAAAGAAATTGCAAGTGTATGAATGCAGATTATGAAGCAGGATTTTCTTTTCTATTAAAGATTTGCATTATGCTACACCTCACCATCCTGCAGTGGAAGATAGTATTACTGAAGTAAAGAAAATGTTCTGCATTTATTAAAAATCTTCTATTTCCCCCTGTAGAAGGTCTTTTCTTTGATTAGTTTTTCCATCTCCAAGAGCACCTTAAGGATTCTTGGATTGAATGCAAATGTATCCGGCTTCTCCTACTGTCCTAATGGTTGAAGATCAGTCCTTTAATCAAACGCTGCCTTTGGACGCAGAGAATGTGAGAACAGTGGAAATGTGATTCTCAGCAAAAACAATATCTACTGCAGAGTGTTAATAATGGCTAGATAATAGTTGTGAATCTCATCCTCTCGTTTCCTGGAGTTGACAGATTTGGTCTCGTCACAGCGGCAAATGAGTGAGGCTCATCTGTAAACACCGCACAGTGTGTTATTTCACACAGCGCTGTTATCACACCGCAGGTATGCAAATGGCTGCACTATTTTTGGAAAGGGTGTTAGAGAAATTAGAGACTTAGAAAAAAAGAAAAAAGAAAAAAAATCAAATACCCTCTGCTTGCATAACACATAGCATCCAGCCTGTTCATGGACAGTCTTTTTCATTCAGAGCTGTGTACATTCGGACAATCGTGCACTACGATGAAAGGACAATCAACTCAGGGGGAAAATGAATTGACATGTAATGCAATCCCATCTCAGCAAGACTCTATTCTCTGTTCGTGACCAGTGTCTGTTTTTTTTTTTTTTTTTGCAGCGTCAAGGTCTTTAGCCCATATGTAGCACCGCACAGAGGAGTTGCTTCTATGGATTACAGTGGTTTGTGTTTCTTTTTCCATCCATCATGCTGATGATTCATTTCTCCACATTTTTCTCACCATGTGCCTTTGTCATGTCCTATTGTGCGAGTGTCTAACGTGATAGTGTGCTTTTCTAAAGAGGTCTGGAGTCCAAAAAAAAAATCACAGGATGAAAACAAGCCTCACCCTCGGGGCAGGTAATGTTGGCTTGACAGAAAGCAGAATGCTGGTGTACCGAAGAGAAGACAGAACTAAGAATCATTTATTGCCGTTCCAAACAGGATTTGCCACATTGGCTGGGTAATAGCATGCAAGAAAGACTCACACATACTACGCTCATGCGCCACTGAAAAGAGGTCTGTGAGGGTGGTGGTGGTGGACGTGATGAGGATTCTCCTGCAACCATTTACCTCATTTGGTTGTCATGGCTACACAGCCGGAGGCCCGAGCTCTTGGACGCCGAGGCGGGAACGGGGAGAGGGAGGGATGCTGGGAAGCATGGCCCTCAGTGTGGCTGCCTCGCCTCTCTTTCCATGCATCAGCTAACTGGACCTGGCATTTGAAAAGGAAAAAAAAAATTAAAAAAAATTGTCCACAGCACTGAGGCCCTGTGAACCAATCTTTGACTTTCACATTCATCCACCCCCATTGATTTGTCAGAAAAAGGAAACTGTGATAGATCAGATAAAGATAGCATTGCATCCACATCATCACTGGAATATCTGGATGCCTTTAAACGAGGACGGGTTATTGGCCGAGTAAAAGAAACTCTGGGAGCTACCTACTTAAATATATTGGCTGAATTGACATATAATATATATTGATTTAACAAATGAAAAGAAGTGTTGACATATTATATTCTGTGCCAGACTGGACAACGATGAAAAGGTAATAAGCAACTGAAGTGAATAAGACAAGTGCATTCTGTGTTGGAATTATGTATTTATTTATTTATTTACCAACTGTCTCTAGTTACTGTCTGTTCCTGACCTACAAAGACAGGAAGCGAGCGGGACACAGAGGAAAGTAAGCCAACCCTCGGAGAGGAAGCTTTGAATGAATAATGGCCTGGTGACTTACAGTGGGATTAGGGTTCGGGGAGGAGTGGGCAGCAGAGGGGTCGGGTTGCAAAGTTCAAAAAGAGCCACACCTGATGCCTCTTTCTGTCAGGCAGGCAGAGTGGTTACTGAGCTCAGAGAAGTGGGGGGGTTTTGTGGGGAGGATGGCGTGCATGGGGTGCCCTCTTAACCCCTCTTAACTTTTCAAATTAACAGCTATGGGTTAGGGTTAGGATTCCCTTTCTTTGTGAAAATCCAAGGTTTAATATAAAAAAGATGCAGGTCATATTCATTACATAATGCAATCCTATTAAGATTCACTTTTGGCTTTTAGTGTATTAGCAGTCACTGGTTGCCTGATATTAAAGAGGCACTTTAAAGATTGCACTAATTGGAGGACTTACAAGATACACGCTAAAATAGAATGGTGGAAATTGAAGCAGCAGAAGCAGAAATATCCTGATTTAAATCTCCTGATGACATCACCAGTGTTATTTTTTTCAAACTTTAGCTCCCTCCAGAGAAAAAAGAACACATTACGCAACTGCCTGACTTCACAGGCTGAGAACTACTCCTCTTGATGAGTAAACTGAACTTCATGTGTAAAATCTGTGGAGTGCCCCTTTAGCATCCACATCCATTAAACCCACTACTATTATGTGTACGTTTCTGACTCCAGTGCACCAGAGTAGTAGTAATAGAATGAAAACAGACTGAAAAAAACAGCAGTGCACATCGCTGCTGCTCTTCTTGTTCCCACTCGCTCTAAGTGGCATCATTATAACAAATAAGCAAAACAAAGGAGACAATATTGCTAAAAATCGACGACTCCAAATATGAACCTGCTGTTCAGCTGTTTCTTCTTATCACCAGCATGTCATATTGCCAGCCACAGAGGAATGAAGATGTGTATTTGCCACTGCCTAGTCATACTTTGGCAGGAGCACTGAAATATCATTCAAAGCAGACAGGGTGAGAGGTGAATCAGGGACACCACAGCTGTGGGCAGCCATGAGCATCAATGCATGCTCCTGGCAAACTGCTCATCCACTGCACCAAAACACAGGCTGGCAGGCTGGCGGAGTCAGTTACCCTCAAATTGTAGTCTTTATATAAAGGAAAAACCTTATATATCTTAAGATAGATGCAGAAACAATAATGAAAGGAATGATGAGCGTAATTATATCCTCCCTTGTTCATCAAGAGCGCAGTTCTTTCATGCATTGCTGGTCTAATCAGAACTGAGTTAAAGCATGTCAGAAGGATCAGATTTATCATCTTTGTTATTTACAATGATTTATGATGTCTAACTTTAGGATAAAATCAGTATCCACTAAGTGGAGACAGATGTCAGACATCATGATCAATACAGACATTGATGTGAGCGGAACAATGTCGAAACTCTGCTCTTCTGCAACCCAAACCTTTGCACGCACAGTAACTGACTTCAGCTTGGAGAGGTCACTCCAGGATTCAGTAAAAGCCCAACTAAAGTCACATGACAGCCCTGCGAGAGAAGCTTTTCTACATAAGTGACATAAGTGCATAACGGGGGAAAAAAAAGAAGTGTTTACTGTAATCACCCCGCGGGGAGTCGTATCACCCGGTGATTGATGTGTGTTGAACTGGAGAAATTAATCCAGCGCAGCAAACACATTAAAGATGAATGAGGGAAGAGCGAGCTGGTAGCAGCCTACTAGCAGGAGGGAATGGCTCTTAGCATCGCTCACACTGACTCACTCGGGGGCCTAATGAGGTCAATATGTACCACATTAATCAAATTATCAGCAAAATACTACATTTGTGTGAAGCACCGCCCGTGATAGCAGATACAGTCGTGACCTGCAGTTAAATTATGGCATCAGGAAACAGTTGAGGAAGCAATGACGTTCAGTAATTGTCTAGTGAAATCTGGATGCATCTTCATGTGCTCATTTTGTCATGTTTGGGATACTGTACTTGTCATACATGGGAAACACTGATATCAAGATGCTCTATTTAATACAGGCTTGCGATTAGAGCTGCATTATATAATATTTTAGTTTAAAAATAGACCCAGCTTATCAACCTAAAATGCAGTGTAAAGTTTCTCACCCCTGTTTGCTGCAAATCTGATGATGACCACTGAATGCTGAAGGGAAAAAAACAACATATCACACAGTTGAGAGCCACCGGATTACCTTGTGTCGCTTAAAATGTGTTGGATTACACCAGTTTTTAGTGTTATCATTGGCTTGTGAGCTTTTAGACGAATTATAACTTCCCTGCTCTGTCAGTTCCTGTGTCAACACTTGAGGAAACATGAACTGACTTAGTGTGACTGACTTAGAGAGCTGGAGAGAGAAATGAAGTTAAAAAAAAAGAAAAAAAAAGGTGTTAGGAACCTATATTTAAATCAAAGAGAGAACATCTTATTTTAGTGATATTCTATAAATAAATATAGGCTTCAATATGGCCTACTTAGGGTTGAAGATGGATTGTTTTAAGGAAGCAACAAAGTGCTGGAAAGTAAATGGAACAAAAAAGAAAAAAGAAAAAAAAGAGACTGGAGACAGACCACATTTGTTTTACGCCCAGCTTCACTCAATGGAACATCCTCATTGTTTACACACCCTTTCACAACATCATAAATGTCAAGCAAAGTTTCGGCTGCCACAGTGATCAAACATACACTCTATAGCGGTCTTTCCGCACTTCAACAACTCTGCTGTCCGCCACGTTAAGTCACTGCGATGAATAGTTGCTGATGGATAAAACAAAGACGCCTGTGTTCATCCTTCAAAGTTTTCCCGCTGACCCGAGAGCTCGTGCACATCAAGCTAAAGGGCGGAGAAAGCCAGTTTAGACGTAGTCACCTGGAAAACATCGACCTTGTTTGTTCTCCTTCGCTACATCCAAGTGTCTGGAACAGGCAGAGGGGAGGGGACACGTTGGTGGCAGACACAGGAAACAATAAACTCAAGGACTTCCATTAGGATGTCTAAATGCTCTGTAGTGTGTGCCTAGAGGTGATGATGCAGATAAATGGCTTAATCAATATCTGGCTCAACAGCGTCTTCGCAATACATTCTTGACAGTGTCAAATCAAGTCTAGAATCAGCTGGCGGTTTGTACATGAAACAAATAAATCCTTATAAATCTGTTACATCCCAGCTGGGTTGACTGGCGGTACATTCATGCAACTGCACAGATTAAAATAGTGTTGAGCGGAGATGTATGGATAATCATACACTTACTCCTCAGTGGTTAATCATAATCAGCTCACAAAGGAGGAGAGCCTCTCTTGACAATTAATCAATTGACAAGAGAGGCTCTTCTCCTCTTTCTCACAACTATGAAATAAAGGCTGACTAATCAGAGTTCCTGTTCCTGCTATGTGGGTTGGATCTTTATGAAATAGGGCTGTTATTAAATCAAAGGCCCTGGAAACCTGGCTTGAAGTTTAAAGTTTTTCGGCAGCGTTAACATATTCATGACTTAACAGGACCAAAAGTAAGGCTTTGAAATGTACTTATTTAATATCTATTAAGAGTTAACATTGGAAAACTTAGTGGTCTGCCTCATCATGACTGCACTGCATACGCTTGACTCGCCCAGAAACATTTGTAATGCTACAATTGTTGACAGATTCTCTTTCAAATATTATCAAGAACACAGATGAAAATGCAATTATGAAAATCTCTCATGTGAAAAAAAACAAAATTATAGTGTAAAACAAATATTCTGTTGCAGGCTGCCATCGCTAATAGCAATAGGCTTGCAGAAAACATGTGAACACAATACAGAGTGTAAAGATCACAACAGCAGCACAGCACAGTCTAGCAAATCATCCATGTCAGCATTAGTTGGCATGTGGGCCGCCATATAGCTCGCTGAGTTAAGGCGTTACCATGTGGGCGCAGGTCGCCAGCAGCGGTCATGAGTTTGAGTCCGGCTCAAGACCCTTTGCTGCATGTCACTCTCATCTATACCCCCTTTCACCCTCTGTCTCTCTCTATCAATAAAAATGGGAAAAACTCCCCCCAAAAATACTTAGAGGTCATGTAAATGCAATATATTGAAACACTTTATTTAATGATTTAAATATTAATTTTACTTTTCACTTTTTTTTATGCATCAATTCATAGGCTGATTATAGCCACTGACAACAAACAAACAAACAAACAAAACAACAAAATGGAGATCCTTTCCAGTCATTTCTAAAAAAAAAAAAAAAACATGCTTTTTTGATGTTCTTGATTAGAAATATCCATCTAAACCTTAATGTTTCTAATTACATGGAGACAGATGGACGGTTGGGTCTTTCTTAAATGTTCCACATAAAAACGCAGCGAAACACTTAACTTCAGATTAGTTTAACATCCACCAGCAATGATTGTGACACTGATATATTAAGACTATAAAGCCTGATGAGCTTTTAAATCCTTGTTGCACTCTCTGTGAGTGATAGAGACGGTATACAGAGGGGATAAAAAAAAAAGGAGGAAAAGGAGGAGGGGCAGGCAGGAGTCCAGATGTGGAGGTCTGCCCATCTCAAAGAGGGCTGGAGCAGAGCAGATGGTACTCTCTGCTATCACAGGCATGGCTGAGATTAGTTGATGTGAGAGGGGGCACAGGACTGATGGGGGGGCGGTGGCATTCAGGGAAGTCCACATCTGTTTGGATTATCCAAGCTGGAGGAAGCTGGGAGGACTGCAGGGGAGACCACGCATCTCTCACACGAGAGGAATGCCAAGAATAACAAAACATCTCATCATTCATCATTGAAGTGCAGCTAGAGTTTAAGACAAGGTTACAGGACACTTAGCTTATGAGATGGCTGGCTTCTGTAATGCTGCACTACAGCCACAGTTGAATTCAAAGTCTTAAGATGCAGACTTGTTGTAAAAAAAAAACAGGACTGCTGGGAATAGGACAGGAAACAAAGCCAAAGATAGCAAAACCTTTGTGACTCATGCTGACTCATTTGCCCCAAATAAAGGAAAGATGCTGTGTCAGATGTTAACTTCCAAGTTCACACCCTTTTCTCTCTCTTTTTTTCCCCTCTTCCGTCTCACTTTTATTTAGGGGAGGATTTCAGCTTCGGGCAATTGCTCGGTTAATTGTGACCAGTTAATACGAGACAGTGCTTGCATGCTCAGCGATCACTGCCAGTTATCCTAAAGCAAGGCGGACATGATGCCCTCCAGGAGCAGACAGGTTGTCACCACGCACAAAGGCTGCTGCTGATGATTGGTAACGAGAGTTGATCTGACAGTGGGCACAATTTCTGCTGTTGTAATCATGAAATATGTCAAACACTTCGCTGAGAGCAGGACATGGGATGATTAGCCATTTCTTAACAGTAAGTGTAAATTATTATATTGTAAATTGATATTATATATTGTCTCCTAAGTATGAAGCATATGGAAATCACACATTTCCATGTAAGTACCACCTATTTCTACTTAAGCTCTGTCATTCTGCCCCCAAGTCTTTCTAACTATCTTTCGTGTTCCTCCATTTTTTTCCCCTTTATCTACCATTATGGCGATGATGTAGTACATGCTTATTCCATCATTTATTCATGTGTTGTGTGGCACACATGCATAAGAGAGCAGCTTAGCCCCAGCCCTCGGCATTCCTTGCCTTTAATCCCGACTCATCTCTCCTAATTAGAGAATAAATCTGAATGCCATTTCCCCTGTGAGCACATACACCTTATTAGAATACAATGACAGTCTGAGACTAACCAGCTTTCATCCAAACACTAGTTATTTGTCTGTGCAGGAACAAGAAAAGAGAAATGATGCTGTCAGTTGTAGTGAGAAGAAAACCCCGAGTAATTGCAGTATTAGCACCTGTGACTTAAATAATGAAGCAATGTTCAAAAAACAATAGTCACCTGAGAGGATACTCTGATGATTTTATCTGCAGAGAAACTGATATGCATACTGTGACAGAGAACCCTGCTACGTAACTGCAGAGTTACTCCGATTCACTTAATGAAGTGAAGAAATGCATATGCTTGACCTTGACAAACAAATCGAACAATGGATCTCAGCGCTCCAATAAATGTTGTACATCTGAGAGGTTCAGTGAGAGATTTTTGGGAGCAATGCTTGATCAAGAGGGAGGACTCTGTCAAAACTTGTTAAATCTAAAGTCTGTGTGCTGCACTGTGTACAAAACTGAACGCAGCCACTGACTCGACTGAAGTGGTTGTCAAAACACATCATAATTATGATCTGACAAACTATAAAACTACATTTCACAACCAACAGAAAGGTAGTTTGTACAGCTTTGGTTTGTTCCCATATATTTACAGATGAGTGCAGTTGTAGACATTTTTTTTAAAAGCAATGGCAGTTTTTCAACATATCTGCACATTTTACTTTTACACCAAACACATAAATTATAATTACTAAGTGCACATATCTCAAATGACTGTTTAAAGGTGAGTCAGTGTGTTGAAAGTGAGGCATCCTTTACTCACACAGTCAGAGTTATACATCTTCTGATCGGAAACTTGTCCTGCTGAAAGGTTACAGGTTGGGTTGTTTATTGTATGTCCAATAACAGATAACCATCTGGAAAGGTTAAGTTCACTCATCACCACAAACCTCAAATTAGACACAGAAAAGCAGCTACAACTGCTATCAGCGAAATGATTACTGTCCATTTATCTTCCATAACTGACAGCACAATATTAGAGAAGGTTAGCATAACCAGTGCATAAATCATAACAATTGTTCCCTCCTTTCCTTTGTGATTGTGTCATGAGGATATCGTAGGTACATTAAACATTCATGGTAAATGTTTTACAGTAATAGTTAAACAGGTTTGGTTGGTTTGACATAACACAGTCTGCATATAGTACCACAGTAACACATAATGAATCACACTGTCACTCATAACATTACAGACTTATAACATGTGACAAAACAAGCGGTGAATGAAGGTGGTATTTTTGTGTTTGTATTATTCTTTTGTTGTTGTTTTTACATTATCACCTCGCCTAAATAAAATAATGGAACCACCTCATCCATGGATTATTCAATTTGCTTATTATACTACATCACAACTGTCACTTTTAACCAATTCACATATTACTTACCAGTCTATGCATAATTGAATCGATTGTATAACTAAATTCATCTCAAGACAATAACTTTATCATCTGATTACATGAAAAGAGTTACAGCTTTTTTGGGGGGGGGGTTTATATTTTGAAATTAAACTGATTTCAGTGTCTCAATAATACACTCCTGAAAAAATTACATATTCTCTCTGTATACATTTGCATTTAAACAGTTCCTAATATGCGCCTTCATTGTCACTGATATCAGATAACATGATCATAATCATTTGTTTCAGAATCAAAAAAATGGCAAGTGTTCTTAATTAACATTACTTCACCATGATTAATGGAGTGAGTCAGTCAAGGATTGCCATCTAGTGAAAGCATGGTGTCACTGCATCTGGCCTGCAGTTTGAGCGCCATATTCTAGTCTAGTCCATTGTATAAACACTGTTTATCAGAACAATGCAAGTCTGAAGGTTCTTTTAAATGTCTGGAAGCTGTAAGAATAAGATGGTGTGACCCACATTATTAGCAAGGTGGAAAAAAGAGAGAAACTGGGACTCAATGATGATGATGATGATGATGATGATGATGATGATGATGATGATGATGATGATGATGATGATGATAATAATAATAATAATGATAACATCAACAACAGCAACAATAATAATAGTAATAACAACAATAACAACAACAACAGCAATAATAACAACAACAATAATAGTAGTAATAACAACAACAACAACAACAATAACAATATTAATGTTATCGTACATTTAGCCTTTTATATGCAAAGGTTATTCAGTGGAACATTAAAACAATCTCCGCAAGTAAAATACAAAAAACAAAGGAAAGCCTCAGTGCAACATTATTTATTTATTTATTGTTAGAATATGATGCATCAGCTCCTGAAAAGACATTTTTGCGGAGCTCTGCTATATACGTTATCATCTCCATGGAAGTAAGAGGTCACTGTAGTTCAGTGTAAGGTGAGACTGAGGATACTGTAGTTCTTCCAGAGCCCCAGCAGAGGTCAGGCATTACTTGAAGTTCATAAAGGGTCAAGAGATTATTATATTATTTATATATATATTGTAACTGACATTCAGTGCCTTGTGCTAACTTAAGTCAGCTTATTCCAAGGCAGCATTCAACCAAGCAAAAACATGAAAATAATATATATAGTAACAGGGATTTCTGCCCTTCCCAGATGTGTTTTTGTTGTTATCTTAGCTCAGCTTAACACATTTGTTCTGATGCCTTTGTTATAGTCTGTAGCATTTTTTTCTCCTCGGGTTTTTGTGTGGAAAGGTTACAAGATGGAAAATGATGATGAATGGTAAAACATGACGGAACATGAATCATGAGCCTAACTCATCCCAAATACAAAACTAACTGGATGTCTACTCTGGTCTGAGAAGTTGTTTTGTTCCCCCAGTTCTCTGTCTTTGTTGTTTGATTCTCCCATCAGAACACTGAAAAAAAAGCATGAAGTCAGTTGTCAGAGAAGATCGTAATCCTTTTCTTTCTTCAATGTGCCCTTTAACTTTGCTGAGATCCAGCTGAGATTAGAGTATTATCCTTTTCCATCAACCCACTTTAGATCTGTGATTTAGCCTTTCTCATGCCAGAACAACCTTGGGATAAGCAGGTTTGGAAAGGTTACTTTACAAAGTTTTGTTTTTTTCTTGGTAACAAATTGCTTTTTACTTGTAATAGTTACATAAGTTACAAGAAGATTCAGACTCATGTTAAGTCGATCATGTATATATGAATTTATGTATAGTAGGTGGGATTCTTCTTGCTTATTTAGTTTATTATCATCAGTTTAAACAGAATTTAATGTGCACAAGTAACGAGACTGTAGACCCATGCACATTCAATTTCACTGTCTGTTTTCTTTTTTTTAAGTGTCTATAACACAGACTGCCATTTGCTTTTGTGCTGTGTGACTATTCGTTTTGCATAATACCTCTTAAGTAATAACAATACACTAAAACATATCCACATATGAGCAGTTCTGTAAATATTCATTATTCTAATAAACAAAGCCTGTCCCTCAATTAAGAACCCGGAGGGATGAGTGGACTGAGCGCTTTCTATAAAGAATAAATTGGAAAGAAGATGATAAAAGTATCTCTGAGAGCACACAACTACAGTAAACGGTTTTTAAGACGGCCTATAAGGATACATTTTCCTGTTCACTGGTGCGAACAATTGTGGAATAAAATTCATTTCGATATAAAAGCTCAAATATGCTGTGAGTCCATAAAAGCTGTCTCCCAGCTATTGTTAATGGAGCGGTGCTATATTTTACATCTTGGTGACAGCTCAATCACAGGCCCATGTCTTTCACTTCTTTGGTTCTGTCTTTGAATAAGAGTCACTCTTTTTCACAAATGGACTGTGTTTGACACCAAGTATGATGGATCTTCAGAGCGAATAATGTGCTCCTTTCATGGCTCCATCAGTAGCCTGAGAAAGTCGAATGAAATTAAAGTGAACAATCCCGAGGGGCTTCAGAAAATACAACTAGAAAATAATAAATTAAAACCACCAACATGAGACCATCAAAGCAAACAGCTCCATCAGATCCACTCTGTGCCAGCGTCTGACACATGTGTGACTTTATCACTCCACCACATGGGGGTGCAAAGGCATCAACTTTTTATTGAAGTCGCAGAGAGTGTGCAATTACTGCAACATGTGCATCGGGGTGCTGTTCTCTTTCAGATGCTTTTGTTTACTTCGCTTCTCGATTGTTAAATGCAGCCTGATCTGCATTAAAACTAATCTTACAAAATACCTTGTAAAATGCAGAATCTAAGCAACAGACGAGCCTCGTGTTTCACATCGACACTTTCGCACTTTTTCAAGTGGAAAGCAGAAAAGGCCCTGCCAACAAATTAGCTTCCCTTGTTAAAATTCCTTAGCATAGCATTTAATAGAAATCCAATTTTCAGGGGGACATTTTAATACCTATAAATCCATCAGGGCCCCTCACTGGTATCATAAATGGTGGACAACTAAGGTGAGGATATTGAGTGTAAAGGACTTTATTATGCAAAATTCATGGGGGGAAAGCTTGCCAGTGCCTCTGGAGCCCTGTCTGTCTTTAAGCCTTTATAGTACCAGTGCTGGTGTCTGGTTCTCTGCCAGCCGCTCTGCTCTGAGCTCACAGAGGCTCAGGCTGAGTGGAAAAGTCCACTGCTTTTACTGCCTGAGCAGCAGTTACGAGTTCAGAGTCAGATGCAAAGGATTTCAGTTCTTAGTGACATTGACCCAAACTTGGTGACTCATTGGCTCACAGTTATTTTTTTGGAGGCACAAATCTCATGATAGAGAAGTTATCGTGTCACACATTACAGCTTTCAGGTCATCTTGACTTTACTGATTGAAAAGGATTTCCTGTCTGAAGAGACTGAATGTCAAATCTGTGGCTGAGAGACACTGTAGGTTCACTCAGGCAGTGATGACATTCGCTTGATCACAAAAACCTTGTCAAGTAGAAAAGATTAAATCATATCTGGGTCTTATCTGTTGTCTACTCAGCATTTATTACTACACTGTCAGCACTGTGTGGATGATGTAACACGAGTAATCTGTATCTCACTGTTGTGTTACATAATTGTCATAAGTGTCATGTTGTCAAACACACATACGGTAGTCTGCAAATATGTACATTGCTGGTGAATATTAGTGGAGCCTCCCTCAGCATGTGGTGAAAACCAAAACAGAGCTAAAAGAAGACTTAAATTCATCATGAGGCCAGAAATATGACCCGATATGACTCAGTGCTTATCTTGCTTTCTGTCTGCTGGCTGTTCCCCATAACCGTTGCTGTTATCAGTAACAGTCCTTGCAATGAAGAATGGTAATTTTTTAGAGTTACATTATGTATTAAATTCATTCTGATGCATGACATTGACGCCCAACAGCAGCATTTTAATGTTGCAGCAAGTTTAGGAGGATCTCTTACACGACTATTCACTAACATGGCATCCTACTTTATCATATCTTCAAGATGATGCTATGTTTTGCATGCCGAAAACAACTGCAAGGAAACTGTTAGCACGTTACAAAGGCAGGTGTAAAGAAGACGAGGCTTCTGAAGGGGCTATAAACTTGAAAGGCCTTTCCTCTTTCTGAGAGGAGTGAAAGGAGTTAACTAGGTGACTCTGTGAGGGAGGGAGGGGAAGGGAGAAC
>OMNN01097681.1:1743-23825 GCA_900302755.1 Chromis chromis
AGTCCCTCTGGTGAATATCTAGTTTTTAACCCTGTTAACATGTACACATATTGGTTTTATTTGCCAAAAGGCATACAGTATACAGTTACTACACCACTGTGCAATATTAATAATAATCTAACCTTTATTGATCTTGGGGAATTTCCTTCTCTGCATTTGACCCATCCTATTCAAAGTTAACCTTAACTATACATACTAGGAGCAGTGAGCTGCCGCGGTGCAGCACCCAGGGAGCAGTCAGGGGTTAAGGGCCTTGCTCAAAGGCCCACAGTGGTGGTGACTGGGACAAGCGGTCGCTCTCACTTTCCCACCTCAACCTCTTGCCACTAGGCCACCACTGCCCTTATATTACTTACATTTCTAACTTAAAGTAATTATCTAAGTTATCTCATTTCTAAGTAATTAGGTCAACATTCATAGATATTATAGAATCACAAGCACATCAAGAGAAAAACATGGGACACCATGTCTGTGTGTTTGAACAAGAACGCAAAGCAACTTAAAGTTAAGATTTTATTTCATCTACGTCTCAATGTTCTACTTGCTGCATGTGGGTAAAAATGTTGTTATTAACAGTAATGCTTAGTTATCTTGTTATATACACATCTATTGAACAGTGAGAGCTAAACATCTGTGCTGATTTTGTTGTTTTTGCTGCAGATTCGGCACCTGTCATGTTGCCATTACTTTTCAAACATCTAGTTGAAAATTAGCGAGTTGGTTAACACATTTACAGAAATTTTTATTATCTGTGTTCCACTACAGCACGACTGCATCTGCTTTAAGTAAACCAGTGTTTGCCAGTGTTTTTCAATATTTTTACAAACCTAATTGCCGTTACCTCTGCTAAATAGCCGCTGTTAGCACCAATTTAAATAGCAATTCAAATAATGTTTCTAGCATGCTGTAACCATCTGTTCTTCTTATCATTTAAATATTGTAAATATCTGTAAAATAAAATGGAAAAACTAAATATATAATATATGTTTATTTACAACAACTGTGTATTTATGGGAAATACACATACTTTTACCAACTGGCTATTTCCAGGTCATTTAAAAACAGCCAGAGCTGTGGCTCAGTTTTACTGTCCAATACGTATTAAACATTGTGTGATTATCTAGAATCTTTAAAATTTACATTTGTATGAAGTGTCTGAGATAATCAAACTGATATTTTTCACACTTTAGCAAGAAATAGGAGGAAAACACAGGTGTTATAATGACAATAATTGAAGCTGTGTACGTAATAGAAAGAACCCTTCATTAATGTGATTCATGACACCTGTGTTTACCTCCTAATTCATGCCAAAATGGCTGTTATGAAAAAGGTCTGGTGACAATGAAAATGTGCAATCTGTTGCAATATTTTTTTGTAATACAGCCATGTTGTAATGATTCATCCTCAAACTAATATTGCTGTTTTTTTATTCACTTACTGGCAAGTAAGTGTGTTGAATTGCTGCAAAACACAATGAAGCTTTTGAGAGCTTTAGAGCTTCAGCTCTGATCCAGATGTAATTTATGCCTGTGCAGGTGTTCAAGCTGAGTATCAAACGCACAAAAGATAAACAAGTTGTTTCAAAAGCTAGCAGAAGAAATTATTTCATTACACCAAATGGTTTTAAAAAAGATTTCCAAGACACTTTAAATCCAAGAAACACAGTTTGTAGCATTATACACAAGCTTACAGCCGATAATACAGCAACAAACCTTCCAGAGTTAGAATGGGCAAAGTTTCTCCAAGGGGAACCATTAGTGAACAAAAGAATCAGTACGGACTATAAAAACACCTCACTGCACTGAAATGCTGTCCAAAAGCTACATAAAAGTCAACTTAAATATGCAAGAAATAAATGGAACTGTCTGGATGGATGAATGATCAGGGATCAGTCATGTGTCTGGTGTTGGACAATGTCTGTAGGATAAGATGTACATCGTTCTAACAGGGGAACATGGAGGAAGGTTTGTCCTGGTGTGTTATTATTTTGCTGCTGCAACAACTCTGCCGTGTGTAGCATCTTGAATTTTAAAGACAAATGAATGTTGGTTTGTGAGAAATTCTCAGAAACACTTATTGGAAGTCATAAAGTTTTAAAACATTATTATTAAATGCTGACTTGAAGGGGTTGAATTTTTGGATATTTTAAAAACAATTCCAATTTTATTTTGCTTTAGTAGCATCAGTAAGCTCAACGTAATGTTCTGTAAAAAAGTCAAATATATGTTATAAAGTTTTCTTTATTTGACTGAGGTTTAGCTGATATGTTTTCACTAAACTTGATTCACAATAGTAAAATGTTGTAAATGTTGAAGGAGTGGAATAATTTTGATTGCAGAGCTGCACAATTATTCTAATATTAATCTCGATCATGATTTTGGCTTCTCAGAAATAAATGAACATGATCGACTGCAATATTGAAATTTAAAATGCTCTATTCATAGACAACAGGTCATGTAGACAAAATCACTTGGTTTCAACTTGGTTAAATCGGACATTAACGCCTTACTTCACTCTTTTTTAAAGTATTTTCTGGTCACACCGCTGTTTCAGCTGCTGCTCTGCAATAACTGAGTGAGGAGACTAGAGAGTCTTCAAGCTACTGAAAATCTACTGTATGCCTGCATATGAGGTGAGCCTTCAGCAAGTGAGGTGTTTTGGGTACAGCTGTATTCATATTTTGTATCTAGGAGATGCAGTGAAATCAGGTGAAGAACTGCCCTATTTAAAGTCTTATTTTGATGCAAAGATGTGTACATTAGCTGGAAGGCAGCACAGCAGGAAGTGAAAGCAGCGTTCTGCTTATTTAAATGCTAAAGTGCAATAAAAGGTTTGTCCCTACAATCAATGAATAATCATGATACAAATACTGATTCAATTAATCCAGATTATCCTTTTTTTATTATCCATAATTTAAAGGCTATGTAACCACAAAGCACAAAGACACACAAACAAACACAGACAGACCTGGTCTGCATCCAGCCCTTAGGCCATAGTGGTTTGACCTCATTCTCTAAGAAGGCCTTGAGGTAGTCCTCCACAGACAGAGAGCACTGATTCTCCATCTCATAGCAGCTCAGCTTCACTCGCACCAAGCTGCACAGTAGGTTCCTGCACAAACACAAATCATTCAATGTTGGAGTCTAAATTAGGTTGCAGATGCAGAGCACATAATGATATGTTTCAGGGAGGCAAAGGTAATGATCACAGTGTAAAAAACTGTCAAGGTTTTTCTCATTTACTCAGACAGACAGACAGACAGACAGACAGACAGACAGACAGACAGACAGACAGACAGACAGACAGACAGACAGACAGACAGACAGACAGACAGACAGACAGACAGACAGACAGACAGACAGACAGACAGACAGACAGACAGACAGACACTTATTGATCCCGAGATATACAGAAATAATCAGATATGTCCATTTATGTACATGTATGTGTGCGGTTAGCCAACAGTGTCAAAATAAAGTGCAGATGGAATGTCTATCTGTGTGACTTTATGACTTGGTTGCCTTTTTTCCCCAATACTGAGGCCTTCTGAGGTCCTCCTGAACAATCTTTAAGGCCTGTATGAGTTCAGTGTATTAGATTAGACACCAACAGTGGAGAACAACAGGGAAGATGAAGACAAAAGAAGACATGATGTGAAAAACATACCAGGAAACAGCAGCAAACCTGCAGCACCACAAACATACGGAATGGCATCCAGTCAAGCTATTCCTGCAGGACAGTTTTGGATCATTACCTGAGCTTGTCATCCCAGACAAACTTCTTCCGTGGGCCCATCACTCTTTTCCCAGGTTTCTCTTCATCCTCCTCTTCTGAGCCATTTTTATCGCCCTCCTCCGACTGCTGCCTGCAGGACGACACACAGACAGCAACAGATGAAGGAAAATGGAAGAGCAGCTTGAATTAACTTTACCAAATTACCTTAATTTAATACAAAGAAAAGACAGACCATGATAGACTCATCAAAATCAGTAGGTTAAACATGAGTCATCCTATAAATATATAGGTCCTTCATGTTGATGTGAAACCGAACTGAGTTAGAAAATGTTGAGTTCAGGCTGTTTTTTTCCTGAAGCACTTTAAAGTCATTAAGTCACTTATAATGTTTTCTATCTATGTTTTTTGGCCGGTTTCTTGTTTTATACTGTCTTACGTTTACATGACAGCATTACTACCAATAATAAAAGCAGGTTTTAGGTTTATAAAAAAGGTTGGTTCTTTAACTGGGCCGACACCTGGCTCAAAAGCAGAACAAGAATTTGGTATTTTTAGCATTCTGAAAAGTGTGTTGAGTAACCCGTTTAAGGTGACGAGATGCTCCACAGAACAATTTAGATAGTTTTCCACAGCTGTGAAACTTTTGCATGATGTGTTATTCTTTCCTGAGATACAGGTTATGTTTACAACATAAATACAATATATGAGGTATAATTTTATATATGCATCAATCGATTTGCCTTTGATCACTTCAAAGGATTCATATTTATTGTATGTGCTACTAGTCAGGTGTCTAATAACAGACAAGTGAAAAATTAAAGAAAAACCGACAACATTACATGTCTTAGTAAGGATGCTTATCTCCTAAAACAAACGGGATTGACTTACTTTGCAACCTTGGCCATGCAGTCCATGTTATATTTTGCTATTTGCTCAGGCATCACACTGCACACCGCCAGCTTCAGCTTCAACAGTGGCGTCCGCAGGCGGTCGTCCTGAAACAGGGAGAAAGGCAGAAACAGATGGAGAGCAAAGGTAATGAGAGGTAGAGAAACACAAAAAAAATGTTGGAGGAGGGAAGAAATTGAAGTCAGAGATGGGAAAGATGGAGGCAGAGCAACAGTGACAGAGAATGAAAGGATAATAGGATTAAAGAAAAGGGGAAAGAAGGAAGAAACACATATAAAAGGTAGAAAGACATGGTGGAAGGGGAGAGGGGAAGGATAGAAGAAGAGAAAAAGAGGTTGAAAGAGGGGGAGTATTTTGATTTATTTTGTCAACAATGCTACTTTAATGGTGCATGACAAAAGACATTTAGAAGTCTGTTTTCATTGGCAGTCCTCGCTGCTCTAGTCTGCCCACACTGAAGCAGGGAAGATTAAAAGCTGTTTGAAAAGGAAAACACGATGTGGAGAAACTAGAGGATCCGTTTTGAGGTTAGACAGCTTCCTCAGAAAAATAACAGCAAATCATAAAACAGAAAGTTAAAAAGAAACATTTGGAATTATATTTTAGGGCTTTCCTGGTGCGTTTGTTATGAAAGATTCCTAAATAGCTGTTATTTTAAGATCACAAATGAGCATGAATGTGTTGACAAATGAGTCACCAGGGACCACAGAAATCATTGGTATGATGTACAAAAATGAAAAACATACAAAAGCAGGAAGTATTGAGAGGCAAGTGGAAGAAATAAACTGTAAAGGCTAATGTTTAGTGTCGGGTCACTGCAGAAATATAAAGAGGACTATGGGAAGAAATCTGAAGCTGGGATGTGACAATTCACAGTTTGATGTCTGTAGTCTGTTTGGCATTTTACCGTCAGAAAATGTTTACTTCATTTCATCAACATATACATCTATTTATGCGTATTAATGGAGAACATCATTAATAATTGTGCCTGAAATCTGAAATTTCCAGCATAAATTACAGAGGTATAGAAACATAAAGGTATCAACTATGAGATTAGTGTGAGCACTTTCAGTTTTGCTTTGAAGAAGTGTAAGTTACGGTTTAAATTATGAAAGTTAAGACCTCTCTTAACTTCTCATTTTTGTCACTTTCAGTTACCAAAAATCAGACACTGACACCCCCTTCACATAGCCACCGGCAGGGTGGGTGAATGTGTCTCCTTTTTCATTCACGCGACTACGTGATGAGGTTTTCAAAGTGCTCACACAGGGCCTTCAGCCCCTCCTGAATGTGACTTTTAGTGACCACAGAGCAATCAGAAAAGCTGCAGCAGGAAAGATTTCATTCTAATCATATTCGAGATCAGTGTAATGTGAGGGGATTTATGACTTCCTCCACAGATAAGCCTCACTCACCTGGATGTTGAGGCTGAGCTTCTTCAGGCGTTTGAGGAGCGCTTCTTTATTGCACGGCACAAATGCCTCCATGTGCGAGTAGATGTCTGAACGCACCTCAGGAGGCTGCTCCTGGACCTGCAGCTCAATACTGAGGAGGCAGAGAGAATCAAGATTGTTAGAAAATCGTAAAAAATACAGGGATGGGAGATTGAAGGAGTCGATGGGGAAGGACAGAGGGAAGAGGCAGAGCAATGAGAGGATGGTGAATGGAAATGAGAAGCATGTCATTACCACAGACAATGAGAGAAAGAGAGAAAACAAAACACTTAGAGACAGCACAAGAGGTGGCGAGGGAAATCTGCTGAAAATGAGTGAGAGAGGCTGAAAAAGGAGGAGGAGAGTGAGCTGGGATTTGTCTGACGGTGATTTAAAAGCTGTCCTACTCACTCCAGGAGAATGTTATTCATGTCCAGGGTGAAAAATTTCTTCCTGCCCTCCTGATCAAACTGCCTCGAGGCCTGTAGTAGAAAAAGCTGAGTCAGCATACAGCACGGTTCCATACACTACAAATACATTCACATATCGGTGATGCTGAGACTTCCAGAGCTTGAACTCCTCTACCTGTCTGACACAGAACTTCACCTGGCTCTAATTATAACCATAAAGCTATAAGGGTTTGTGGTTAACAGGATACTTTGACACCCGATTGTTTACACGTTTAATACAGTTCAAGCTGCTGTGGTTAAAATGACTCCAATGAAGACCAAAGAACTGGACCAACAAAACATGAAAAGGAGGGTTTTCCACTTCCAATCAAACCACAGGATTTTTGGACACTCAATATGTAATTTTAGCATGTGTTGTTACATGCATCTGCCGTGAGGGATCTCCTGGTCTGCATCTGTAGTGGTAACACACATCAACAAGTGAGGATACAAATTTCTGATCAATCAAAACGTGAAAAGGGAAAAACAACAAGTGTTTTTGTATCTTGCTCTGTACTTCAGCAGATTCTCAATAAAGACGAAGTGAAACATGGAAAGTATTCCAAGGCCTCTCACACTTATTGGATAATTGATTATAATTATCTGAACCAACCATGATCATTATGTATAATTGTTGTATAAACCAGCTGGATATAAATGACAGAAGAGGCATATTTTTATCAGTATTTCCACGTCATTTTCCACCGTTTGTTCTCTCCTCATCCGTTTATCTCGAGGTCCTAAACTTATCCGACAGATTGCATTTCAATGAGCATCTATTGACACTGAATCCATGGATCCAACACCACGGCACTACTGTGGGCACATTTTGGTTTTAAGTTAAATGGAAAAGGAGAGCCTAACGCCTTGTAGGAGGCAATTTGTTGGATTTGTTCCAAAAAGGTGGCGGTCAAAGGCATTAATGCCACTATTCTAAATCTAATAGCAGAAAGAAAAAAAAAAGGAAAAGGCAATTAAATCATTAATCACAGTTATTTACATGACAATGAATCTAATTAAAATTTCATGATCACAACAGCCCCAACTATCCTGCTGTAATGTGGTTATAAAAAACCGTCTTTACTACTGTATTTCTACTATTTCATCAATATTTATGATGTGAGGTCTAATTATAGTGTTAACTAATAACACTCATTGTCAATTATTTCTTTGCAAGCTTGTTTGAACACCAGCAAAGAAACAACTTAACATGTTGGTTTATACAGCCCTGAGGATTCAGGATGACAGGCACCATAACTGTCAAATTACCTTTTGTTTTCTATGATTTCATGTTTACAGTTCTTAGACTCTTTCTTAGATATCAGTTTGAACCCAAAGTGGAAAAGAACTAAAACACAAGCCTGCATTTTTTTCCTTGATCTAGATTAAATGAACCAAACAATTCTTCCCTTGAGGAATTAAATTAATGAAATTAAATTATTCTGAATCTCTCAAGCTTTTCCCATATGTTGTCTTTGAAGCAACAAAAAAATAACCCACTGTTTCTTTTTTTATTCCTCCCTCCTCCTCACTCTTCTCTGCTTCACCTCTGTATCCTTCACTGGCATCATCCTTCTCAACTGCGTCCCAACCTCTTTACATTTTTACCAACATCTAAAAAAAGATCTGAGGCTCCCAGATATAAGAACAACTAGAAAATAAAAAGTTCTTCAAAAGGTAGTGGTAAAAACCCTGCTGTTTTAGTTACATAAAACCCCTCAGGGTTCCGCTTTAAGCCGTGTTTCTCCAAAACTGGCAAAGAGACTATTCTCACTGGGCTCAACAGCAACAATAAACATTCTGTGCCACTTCCTCCGCTGAATGGCATTTGTGTTTAACTGCAGTGAACAGGTTCGCAGGTAATTGCAGCCACCCACTAACAGGCTGCAGTTGACTCACCGCCCGCAGGTCCTCGATGCGCTTAATAAGAGGAGCAGGCAGTCCACTGGGGAGCGGGGGCGGGGAAAACAGTCCGCTGGAAGACCCCAAGCCTCGCCCCTGGCCACCTCCTCCTACAGCAGCTTTAGGAGTTGGAACACCGACTCCCAGAATGCCATTCTCTCTGGCTGTCGCCATGGCGTGGTGCTGGTCCGTGTCCAACACGCTGAAGTCCAGGTCGCCTAGGAGATCCTGTAGCTCCTTCTCATTGGCCGAGCCCAGCAGTGACATAACAGCGGGGTCCGAGGTGAGGTCTGCCAGCGAGAGGTCGTTGCCAGCTGCGTTGCCCTGCGGGTGAGAGGAGTTGGAGGCCAACAGGTGGTTCGTTGAGTTGCCGGAGTGGGGCTTGTTAGCCACACCTCCTGCCAGGCTGGGGTGAGCCATGTTGGGGTTTCTTTTCCTCATCTCCTCCTTCTCCCGGGTGAAGCGGCGGAGCATGGCTGCCAGATACAGAGAGTCCTTCATCAGCTTCTTTCTCTTCTTCTTCTCCGGCCGGTGGAGGTTGAGAGCTGTCACTCTGTTGGAGGAAGACACAGCAACACTTTGCTTTAGGCGAAACACTAAATTCATATTTTCAATGAAAGGTAAAAATAAAAAAAAAAGACGGCATTGGCGTGTTGTTTCAGTATCAAATCCTAGTTTAGATATTTTTCAAGATGTGACGCTTACATAGAATATGTGAAACCCAGCTATGAATCTCCTGGTCCACATCAGTATAACAGCCTGCAGCTATGTGATTCCTCAACATCTCAGCCACTTCTTTCTATACCAAAATCCGAGACCTGGATCAAGCCACCACACGGTCCTGTTTTCTTTCAGAGTAATCAAACTAGCATATTTAGGTTTCTCAAAACTAAAACGTCTCCTTATCTGCATGATATTCACATTAACAAACACAAAACAAGGATACTCCAAAAACTGACTATAACAACAGGGACACTCATTACCACATCAACATTTTTAGCTGACTCAAAAAGCTGCAGGAAGACTTGATTAGGTAAACTAACCTTTATTTTAGTAATCAAAAACATGTTAATTTAAGAGTTGTTTTTTGTGTAAGTCAACTTAAACAAATTTTAACTTTCAGGGCACACAGAGATGTGAAGACCAGTGTGAGAGTCAAACAAGTGTTGTACCAGAGAAGAAGGACGTGTGCTAATTTTGAGATAAGTCAGAGCACCTTTGTAGGTCGTTTTCTGTTTCTGCCTCAGATGTTTAATAAATGCAAAAAAGACATTAAATTATTCTGATGGAAGTCAACTATATCTGTTTCATTCATGCTTGCTGCCATTTTCTGCCACTAGTTTTCATTAATGCAGCTATGTAGAAATATGATGCTCATGTCATCCCACCTATTTTAACAAACTGCTTTTCCAACTGCTTCACACAGCAGTAAACCAGCTACAATAAACCCATTTAAATCCTTGTGCAAATATGAAATGCACACTGTGAGGACTGAAATCAGGCCACTCCTCTCCCTTTTGTCAAATTTTCACCAATTCTCCAGCTGACCTCAGAAATTCTAATAAGGCCATGATGGCATTTTCACTGGTAAAATGAGACATCAACACATGCTGACAGAGACAACTCAGGAAGTGTCTAACTGGAGGGATTCTGAAGGATTAACCTGCAGTCTGCTCTGAAAGATCTGACACACGCACACCCATATATAACATTATCCGTTTCATAATGGCACAATGGCAATAGCTGCTGCTATTTTTAGAAGTTGTTTTCAGAATGGTGGCGTGTTGGAGTATTCGGCATATCTGAGCGTGGATAATGGAGCGTTTTCTGGAAGGTGGCTGGCTTGTCACAGCAGCTAAGAGCAAGTCTCAGTCAGCATCCCTGCCTCATGATAGATGTATGAAGAGGATCCTCCCGCACAAAAGCAGAGGAGTATAATGTCACACGGGGTGGTAAACAGCGGACAAAGAGACGTCACATACTGCAGCAGCCCACAAACCCTCGGGTCTCCAAAAGGTCAACTTTTAAAGCACAGGAGGAAAATCTGTCCATAAACATAATTGTGCATTTTAAAATTACATGTGTTTAAAAGCTCGTCTTAATAGTAATGAATCATTTGATTAAGTGTTTTTTTAAAGGGCTACTTCACAGATGCATGGAAAGTGATGTCTTCGGAGGCAGGAGATTTAGCAGACACAGCTATTTATGGGCCTCTTCTGCCACAGAACGCTTTACACGAAGGAGCAGGACTTCACTAGCTGACACAAGATGTTAACAGTGTACACATTAATCTCACCCTTGTTTAGGTACTTTGTTCTTCTTCGGGTTCTTCTCTTCCAGGTTGTTCACTTCCTTCTTTTTCCTCTTCTTAACCACCTGCTCCTTGTCATTGTTCAGCTTCTAAAACAAGAGCACATACGCTTTTAATTCTGTCTGAGGAACACACACAGAGGCCATGTGTTGGGTCCTGTTGGGTTGCACAGTCATATTCAGTAAACATCATCATCATTTATAACTTCTATGACAACCATTTGGAAGGGTTTATATATTTGGGAGGTAGCACGACTAAAAAAACAAGACTATAGCTCAGATTCCCAGACATGGATTAAGCAGTCCTAGACTAAAAGAAAGAAAATCAATGAAGATCTCCCCTAATAAGTTTTTAATCTAGGACTGTGTTTAAATGACGTCTAGGAAAGTCCACAGCCATGTGAGCGGCTGTATAAAACTTTAGGTAAAGCAATGTTTTGAGCTAAGCAAGTGTGTTTGTTTACCCTGTTAGTTTAGTGGCTATAAAAAGTAGGAAAGACGAGACGTCCACTGAGGTTCATCCTCAGGGGAGTATGAATGTTGTACAGAAAGGCTACACCAGCCTACCTAACAGCAGTCTAGTTATTTGAGTCTAAATCAAAGTGGTCAAATGACTGACATTATTAAAGCCAGTGCTGTTCTGCTAGCATGGCTTGAAACAAAACCAACAAGTAGATCATGCTTTAAGAGATAAATTATAGAGACAGCATATATCCAACATGGACATTTGTTACTTTGGGTTCCGTTGTGCAATTGGACTAAGTTAACTCTGTGTATTAAAATAAACACTACAATTTCTAAAATTATGGTTACAGAAAACTTTGAGATGTAAGCTTATCGTCCTATCCTTTTCATTTGTTTGCGATTTATTTCATGATTTATTTTCTGTTTCTATTTTCTGACGCAAGTATTTACTTTACTAGCTTGTAGGTTTTGCTGCATTTGCTATTTTTACATCAATGACCACAAAGGAAATAAGACTCGGACTTTGTCATCCTTATCGTCCCTTGTAGCATAGTTGTATTTCATGAAAAGTGAAAACGTATTTCTTTTCATATCCTTTTCAGGCCTGAGAACTTTTTGAAACACTGAAATATTAATTTGTTTATATTCAGTTGTGTTATGTTACGGCAGTCTCACCTTGTCCTCATCTCCCTCGGAGTCAGAGGCCGCCCTGAACTGCAGTGTGCCAGTGTTGATGTAAAATCCCCCCAGCTTTGTGGTCAGAGACGCAGGCACCAGCTCATCATACTGAGAAAAATAACAATGGGAGACAGTTTGCAGTGTGAGATGACAGGACTCTAGAAAACAATAACTCCACTTACACAACAAAGTGGGAATGCTGTCCGCAGACTTAAAAACATTTCTGAGTAACTGATAATGTGTATCATTAACATTTCACGAAGCAGCCTTTGCTCTTCTGTTGGTCAGTGAAAATGAATGACCAAAATAAATAAATAACCAAAAAGAATCACAATCCCTCCAGGCCACAGATGAGAAAATGTTTCCATCATTTCAAGACAGAAAAAAAAAGTCAAACAGGCACTGCCCATTTGTGAGCGCAGAGAGGACGGCAATCAAAACACCAAAACAAATATCATATAACATCAGAGAATCCATACAAAGAGCATAATTCTAGCTATTACAGTCAGATAGAGAGAGTGATATCCTCTGAATACTGAGCAACAAACACTGCGAAACAGAAATGACATATTCCTGTGTGGACACAGAGGGACGTCTTTATGAGTCATGAGGATGATTTCAAACCGTAGTCTCAGGTTGGTTGTAATAGGACAACTGTCTATCTTTAGAAGTGCAACTGAATGTACTGTTTTGAAACATCAAGGCAGGACATGCATATTTAACCACGCAGTGATAATGTTTACCTCAGCACAGCAAGACAAGAGAACAGCAGTTCAGTAACGTAATGAGGACATAAAATAAATCAGCAGGTAATACGGAGGCAAAGAGAACAATGTGCAATGTTAAGAAGACAAAATCACATATTTCACTGAGTTAAAGACCAGAGACATGAGTGGAAAAGCTCCTCATTATTACTGAACTGAAGGTTACTCACAGCTTCTGAGTTGTCTATAAAGGGGTCTGTCTCGTCGTAGCCAAACCCAATATCAATCAAATCTTGCATTCTGTCCTTCCTTTTCTTCTTCCCTGTGTTACCCTAAAAAATTTAAAAATCTTTTTTATTCACAAGCAAACACTCGTCAGCTTTCTGCAAAAATCCTTACATAAAGCCAAAACCATAAAATGGCCCCTAATTAGAATGAGAACTGAGAAAATGTCCTCAATTTGGAAAAATATTCTCCGTGTAGTTTTGTTTTAGGGACATTTGGTGCTCCAGAGAACACAAACATACTTAAACCCTGCAGAAACAGCTCGAGCCTGACTGATAAATTACCCATCCTGGTATAGACTGCTTTCAGATTTATTGCTGTTGGCATACAAGTTGGCACATAAGTAAAAAGTAATAATATTTTTTTTTCACAGATTATTTTTCAACTGTAAAATGTCCAACTGAGTATGTTTCGTTGTCTCAGTAATTAAAAACAAATAAAAGGGGAAAATGTGGTGTGCATTTTTGAATTTTAAAAAAACTCAATATCTTGTTAATCGATATTTTAAACTCTCAAATCCCATTTTAATTAAACCGTAGAGACACTGAATAAGTGGCTCAAAATAATGAGCCTCTTTTCCTGAGGTTTTGTGCTTTTTTCCCCGCTGTTACAAGGTTTTTAATGCAAATCAAAGGTCTAAGCATAGCAGGTACCCCCTGTTGTAAAGACTCTCTTTAGAGCAAATTTGGGATTTGGAGAAAGTAAACTAAAATTATGAGACAATAAAAAGTTACTAAAACTAACAATAACCAATAAATCCGGCAGTATTAGCTCACTGCAAATCTTGTATACGTCACAGTAGAAATTGCGATCCAGGATAATCGCCGTTTGTCCTGGTACAGACTCCGATCGCAATCTGTCCTAGGACAAGCGGCGATTCTACCAGGACAAACAAAAAACAATAACAACAATACAATACAATATAAATCTTAAAGACAGAAGTCTTTTAATCATGGTTAGGGTTAGGGGGAGGGTTAGGGATGCAAGAAAAGCTGGACTACCATGTTCAACAAAGTGCCACCCACATCCTGTTGGAGTCAGAATAGACTGTAAATAAGTATAATAAACTCATAAATGTATTAATTTGATCATAAAAGGAGCGTTTTCTTGTTGTATTTGTAAGAATATTGTTGTTTCCTTTATTTTAACATCACATCATTAAAATAAATTTGAGTTTGTCCAAAGAGAGACCGATCGCAATCTGTACTAGGACAACTGGCGATTATCCTGGATCGCGACTTCTACTGTGACACATGCGTCTATCAAAAAGATACTCGAGAACAAAATATCAGCAATACTTGAGGCAGTGTAGAAACAGTGTGTGTCCCTGAACACGTGTTTAATACAAGTTTACTTTTCTACTGTAAAAAGTACACCTCACGTTTATTGAAATAATAACAGAAAAAGTACATTTTGCAGGGTTGTAACCTTATTTCTAAATTAGTAAGGTGATCTCCATAATGAATAACACTGTAGGGTCTTAACCTTGATATTTATTAGTCAGGTAAAGTTGTATTTTAGATCATATTTGAGGGGTTTTAATCCTTAATATTTAAATTACTTATGCAAATTCAAATCATTAACAACACTGTAGGGTCTTAACCTCAATATTTAAACTTGTTAGGTTAATTCGTAGTGGCAATCTTATTTTTCTACTAGAAAGCACTGTTGCTCAACACTTTAAATATGCTATATAAATACTGGTGACTTGACTTATCAGAGTTTCGAAACTGCCTCAAGACTCCAGTTACAATAGAGATATTAAAAAAAAGATAACTTACATATTTATTTTCAAACTTTTTTGCCAGGGCTTCAACCTGGAGCCGCTCTTTCTCCTCGTCGTTGAAGGGATCGTTGGGATTGTTGGCCGGAGTCAAACTTGGAGGATTTTTCTTTGCCTGGAGCAAATATTGAAAATTGAATATTAAACAAAACAGTAATGATCAGAGTCAAATAATTGCAGCACTTCTCCTGAAACACCGCCAGCTTTGGTGCTGTATAACCCCATACTCAACCCTCCAAGAAAAGAGTAAAATATCAACATCACAATATTGTCAGCAAGTCTAATAGAAGCCTCAAAATATGCCAAACAAGCTGCTGACATGAGCAGCTTTTGGACTGAGAGAGAAATTTGTAATTAACTTGTGGTTTGCAAACTTTTCAACAACAACAAAAAACACACTCATGCAACACAACATTACAAGAGAACTAGATAATCCCATCTTCAGAGTGAAAATAAGGCGAGCTTGTCTTTGATCTCACTGCTCTGACATTTGCCTTGCTCCCATGCTACATCCTGGTACTTCCATCAGCAATGCTCTCTCATCTATCTATCACCCGCAGCCAGAGGGCCAAACTGCATGTGGCATTTCCAAATGCTGTAATGGCTGTGTGGCTGGGCTTGTTGCTGGGCAAGCCTGAGTGAAAAGGACACAGGTAGCTGCACAAGACGAGCTTTATCTCTACATGTGCACGGGGAGGAGAAGCCAGAAGTTGTAAAGCACAGAGTGGACTGGCTGCATGAGTGGCCAAAAAACTGCCGCTGTTGTCTTTTGTGTGGAGTCGCACTAATGGTCAGTTTCCACCACGCTAGTCCACGGAAGGACAAGGTGCACTTCCCCCTCCGAGTTAGCAATGACAAGTCCATACAAACACTTCCAAGAGCAACAAAAATAAACTCCGGCTCCAGTCTCAGCCGGCCTGGTTAATGTTGGTAATAAACCGGGAGATCCTACCTGGAGGTTTTGGATGAGTTCGCCGTAATTAAACTCGGCGGAGGAGCGGTCGTCGGGCTCGGACAGGGACAGGCTGAGCCGAACAGTCGCCCTCCTCTCGGCTGCAGCCTTGTCCCCGTCGCCGGTTTTGCCGAGACGACCGTTGCTGGCAGCACCTCCTGCCCCGGTCGCTGCCTCGACCTCCCCGGCTCTGTCGAAGTTGAAGTCGGCCTCATCCTCCAACCGGCGTTTCCTAGACTCCGCGGCTGCTCCAGCTGCGAAGGCCGAGAGGGTGACAAATTGCACTTTTCTCGGTTCGGCCATTTGGATGAGCTGCCTGCCTGCCTGAACCTCGCTCCGGACAGACAGCGACAGCGAGGAGAAGAGCTACTTCGCGAAACTACTCCAAATTGGTGGATTGAAGAAGCTTTCGCGGAGCTCCGACGGCTGCTCGGTGCCTACACGGACGTTAGAGCCTCCTCCGCAACATACGGATTGAACTCCAGGGGACGCGACGGTCGGGGAAAAGTTGTTTTTTCGGCAGCTACTTGCATCCTCGATTTGCTATGGGACTGAGACATTCACAGGAGCCATCTTGGGTTTCGGGAGTAAATAAAATATCAGAAGAGAGGGGTCGCTGCGCCTGCGCGTACGCACAAAACGGAAGCCTCGTGCCACAGGGGGGGTCATCACGTCCAATCACCGCGTGCCCCGATCCTAAACCCGCCTCTGTCACAACAGGCGATAATAACAACACGATCAGCACTATTATGACCTTTATAAAGTGTGTGAGTGAAGGACGTGGGAGTGGGAGACACGGTTCACATGCTGCGGGTATCCAGGCACCCATGAGCGGCTTCATCCCGCCGTCTGAACCCGCAGCTTTCACTTGCTGCCTTTCATTCCGGCTATTCAGGAAAAACGCTGAATTGTGCTTTTTTTTTGCAGCCAGCTCGCACTCAAACACCCAAATCCTAAAGGGAAGAAGGCGAGACAGTGGATTGGCTGCCTCAGCTGACCACCCCGGAACAGCTGATTTAAATACAAGCACTAATGACCACCTGTTGATGCTCACTTTAACTGCAGCAGAAATACTGCTCATTGCAATAAACTCTTTGAATATATTTAGATTTCACATTTCATCGTGGGTTTTCTGTTCTTCTGTGCTAGAAACCATGTCCAGATTAACTTGTTACAAAGCCCCAGGGGTGAAACTTTGCTCATGGGCCCCTTTTTACCCCCCTCTGACCTTCTTCTGTGTAATGTGACAACGGTGTGGCAGGGTGTTTTACAACATTTGCAACTGAAAGGAAGTTTCACAGATTTTACACAAGGATCCCCCGATGCGAATTTACACCCAGCTAGATTTCTTTTGTTCTAAAAACGTTCTTGTAATGTTTTCAGTGTGATTTTTTAAGTTCCTCTTAAAGGCAGGATACAGTTCTCTAAAGACATTCTTCTTAAAACAGTTTCATCTACATACTCATTGTGTCAACTCTACATATCATATGTAAATTCATCATGCCTTGTACATTGTCTTTATGAGACCTTTGTTCTATCTTCATTTTTATCCTTATTGCACTTTTGTAATTCTTGTCCTGCTTCTTCCGTGCCTCATCTGTATCTAGCTGCTGTCACATGTATATTTCCCCGGTGAGGGATCAGTAAACTTTATCTTGTTTTCTTAATGATGCATTGAGAACGTCCTTCATTATCATATAAAATGGTTTATAGAAGAACATTCTGTGTTGCATAAATAACATCTCCAAAACATCCTCAGAATATTGCAAACAAAATGTTCTACCTTTGTGAATATATTATATTACAGTAATTTAAAAAAAAACAAAAAAACAATAACAACCTTTTTCTGAATGTTGGTTAGAGATCGTTCTCCTTTTGTTATCATGTGACAAACTCTAACAACACAGACAACATCTCCAAACATCCTCTAAATGTTGTAATTATAACATTATGTCGTAGGAACATTATTAGAAATGAGAAATGCCGTGAAACGTTCTTTGATGCAAACTTTTAGTGCTTATTTAGTGCAGAACCCAGCTAACATGAAAGTACAATAAACTATGTAAAGAAATGTGCAAAATTTAGATGTGTACGCACACACATTAAAGAAAGACGAAAATAAATCTTTATATTGTTCAAGTGTTGATATGTCTTGACAGGCTTTTTAAAAGATTGTCTGAATTCTCATTTTCTTTATATTAGGTTCAATTTTAGAATCTTTAGTTGTTCATTAAATTATGTCTTAAATTACATACACTATATTTCCAAAAGTATTGGCCCGTCTGCCTTTATATGCACATGAACTTCAATGACATCCCATTCTTAATCCGTAGGGTTTAATATGGAGTTGGCCCACCCTTTGCAGCTATAACAGCCTCAACTCTTCTGGGAAGGCTTTCCACAAGGTTTAGGAGTGTTTATGGGAAGTTTTGACCATTCTTCCAGAAGTGCATTTGGGAGGTCAGGCACTGATGTTGGACCAGAAGGCCTGGCTCTCAGTCTCCACTCTAATTCATCCCAAAGGTGTTCTATCGGGTTGAGGTCAGGACTCTGTGTGCAGGCCAGTCAAGTTCCTCCACACCAAACTGGCTCATCCATGTCTTTATTGACCTGCTTTGTGCACTGGTGCACAGTCATGTTGAAACAAACTGTTCCCGCAAAGTTGGGAGCATGAAATTGTCCAAAATGTCTTGGTATGCTGAAGCATTAAGAGTTCCTTTCACTGGAACTAAGGGGCCAAGCCCAACCCCTGAAAAACAACCCCACACCACAATCCCCCCTCCACCAAACTTTACACTTGCAGTCAGGCAAGTATCGTTCTCCTGACAACCGCCAAACCCAGACTCGTCCATCAGATTGTCAGACAGAGAAGCGTGATTGGTCACTCCAGAGAACATGTCTCCACTGCTCTAGAGTCCAGTGGCGGTGTGCTTTACACCACTTCATCCCACACTTTGCATTGCACTTGGTGATGTTCTTGAGCAAATCTGAAGGCCACATGAAGTCTGGAGGTCTGTAGCTATTGACTCTGTAGAAGGTTGGTGATTTCTGCACACCGTGCTCCTCAGCATCCGCTGACCCCGCTCTGTGATTTTACGTGGCCTACCACTTCATGGCTGAGTAGCTGTTGTTCCCAATTGCTTCCAATTTGTTATAATACCACGAACAGTTGACCGTGGAATATTTAGTATCGAGGAAATTTTACGAAGGGAATTATTGCACAGGTGGCAACCTATCATGGTACTATGCTTGAATTCACTGAGCTCCTGAGAGCGACCCATTCTTTCACAAATGTTTGTAGAAGCAGTCTGCATGCCTAGGTGCTTTTATACACTTGTGGCCATATAAATGATTGGAACACCTGAATTCATTTATTTGGAGGGGTGGGCCAATACTTTTGGCAATATAGTGTAGGTACTCTAAACTTTACTAAAGTATTGTGTCACGACCTGGCTCACAGGAGGGACAAAAATGTCGACACACACATAGCTTGCCAATCAAACATAAATTTATTCCCGAAAATAAGTCAATCCATGTTGTCATGATAATAAACCACAAACCAAATCGAACCCCAGAGGAACGCTGGAGCTGGTCAGAGAGGGAGAGCTCTGTGAGGAGTCTGGCACCCATATTTATAGGTGAGCATCAACCTCAGGTGTAAGGCATTCTCCTAAATTAATCCCCACCCACAGCCCAACCACTAAGTGGGTAAACGGCACGGCTGTGGCAGTCACAATAGCAATGAAAAACATATGATGAACTTTTCAACAGAGGTGAGACAAAAAATGTTAAAAGAGAGAGAAGATTAATGTATCAAAGAACTTACATCACTTTAAAATGCTGATAACTATTTTTCCCTCGTCAGTTGAGCGATACCTTGAGGACACCTGCTCCAAAACCTGACCAAGAGGACAAACCGGTAAGAAACCTGTTGAGACTAATTTTAACACTAAAGAGTGTGAAGATTTATTTATGGAAGAACTTAGATCAGTTTAAAAAGCTGAAAACTTTCCCCCCTCAGTGGATCGGTACCTTGCGGCCGATTGAAAATATTCATGGCTTTGCTCCAAAACCTGTTGACAAAGAGGAGACACAGGTAAGAAACTGTTCAGGACTTGAAGACAACAAAATACAAAGATAGCACCTTAAATATTCTTTGTTTGTATTGTTCAGTATGTATCTTTATGCATGTGTTTCAAAAGAAGGTGTGACAACTAACTAGAAATCTTTTCTTTAACCCAATATTACTCAACTCATCATCCAGGGAAATACAGATGAGTGAAAACGACACAGCGGAAGGTTCAACTCAACAGATGGAAACACATATGGAGTCCTAACTGAGAGTACAGCCATCAGAATGTGGAGCCAGCAGGGGATTTCTTCATCCTGCTACTGCTTCTTCTCCTCATTAAACATTTGATTCAAAACTATTGTGTGAAATTTCTCTCTCATTTCCTGATGTGGTTGGTATGGACCGATCCAAAAGAGGTGAGTTCAGTTTAAATATTTGGTCCCCAATTTGACCAAATTGACACCAACTCTGACGAAAGAAGGGAAAACGGTAATTGAAAGTACAAGTATCATACTACCACTAAGGTATTTTCTGTGGATTTAAAGCCTGATACAAGTTATTACCTTGAGTCACAGAGTTCTACTGTCATCCCCCAAAGATACATCAGTAAACCACACTGTTGCACTGGGGGACCTGTTCCTTCATTAACCATCAGCATTGTGGTGTATGTTGACTCAGGTTCTCATTCACCATCCCCCAGCTGTAAAACAACAACAAAAGAAGTGTATTAATCCACAGGGGAAAGCAGTCTCTAGCAAATGCACTCTTTACTCCACACATGAGTAGCATTTGCTAAAAATGACAATGCCTATCTGTTATAGGAATATCTGATACTGAGCATTTGACAATTTAAGTTATGAATTTTATCTTCAACGGGGACAAAATGGGCTTGGTTCTGAATGCAGATAATCCATTGGTGGTTTTGGCATTTAAGAAATTAGTTAACAGTCAAAAAATAATTTGTTAAATTAGCCTAAAGCTTTAAACAATTAATGACAGTTGTGAAAAAAGCACGTAGCAAGCCATTAGTTTTAAATGAATTATAAATTAAATGAAGTACAAAATATATTACAAGTACCCAACAAAATCAATACTTGATGTCGTTCACAGGAATCATTTTGTTTTTGTGTTTTTTTCCTCTTCTTTTTTCATTACAATAGAGCTAAAGTTGTCAAATGTGTGCACTGAATATGTTTTAAACTGAATACTTTTGGGTTTTTGCCAACAAAATAAAGAATCTCACCTTGATTTTCATTTTTCACTATTTTCCAGTTTTATAGACAAAGCAAATAATGAGTTAATAAAAGAAACAAAATCCATGAGCTACAGAGCTACATTACTTGTTTCTACTGTCCCTGTAGGAGTCAGTGTTTTCCTGACATTTTCAATGGAAAGAACAGAAATGTACACTCACCGGCCACTTTATTAGGTACACCTTGCTAGTAAAAGGTTGGACCCCCTTTTGCCTTCGGAAATGCCTTAATTCTTCGTGGCATACTTTCAACAAGGTGTTGGAAACATTCCTCAGAGGTTTTGGTCCATATTGACTTGATAGTATCAAGCAGTTGCTGCAGATTTGTCGGCTGCACATCCATGATGCCAATCTCCCGTTCCACCACATCCCAAAGGTGCTCTATTGGATTGAGATGTGGTTACTGTGGAGGCCATTGGAGTACAGTGAACTCATTGTCATGTTCAAGAAACCAGTTTGAGATGATTTGAGCTTTGTGACATGGAGCATTATCCTGCTGGAAGTAGCATCAGAAGATGGTCCACTGTGGTCATAAAGGGATGGACATGGTCAGTAACAATACTCAGGTTGGCTGTTGGTGTTTAAATGATGCTCAGTTGGTATAAGGGGCCCAAAGTGTGCCAAGAAAATATCCCCCACGCCATTACACCACCACCACCAGCCTGAACCGTTGATACAAGGCAGGATGGATCCATGCTTTCATGTTGTCTATGATAAATTCTGACCCTACCATCTGAATGTTGCAGCTGAAATGGAGACTCATCAGACCAGGCGACGTTTTTCCATCTTCTCTTGTCCAGTTCTGGTGAGCCTGTGTGAATTGTAGCCTCAGTTTCCTGTTCTTAGCTGACAGGGGGCACCCAGTGTGGTCTTCTGCTGCTGTAGCCCATCTTCTTCAAGGTTGGACGTGTTGTGTGTTCAGAGATGGTGTTCTGCATTCCTTGGTTGTAACCAGTGGTTATTTGAGTTACTGTTGCCTTTCTATCATCTCCAACCAGTCTGCCCATTCTCCTCTGACCTCTCACACCAACAAGGTATTTTCGTTCACACAACTGCTGCTCACTGGATGTTTTGTCTTTTTCGGACCATTCTCTGTGTGAAAATCCCAGTAGATCAGCAGTTTCTGAAATACTCAGACCAGCCCGTCTGGCAC
>OMNN01097682.1:0-45377 GCA_900302755.1 Chromis chromis
TGAACAAAAAGTTTAGTGCAAATACAGTTGTTAAGATTAAATACAGAGTTATTGAAATCTTATATACATGAGGTAGGTTGACGATAGAGCAGCATTTCTTTTTTTTTCTTTTTTAAGATTTATTTTTGGCTTTTCACCTTTATTTGATAGGACAGTGGACAGAGTCGGAAACGGGAGAGAGTGGGGAAGGACATGCGGTAAACGCCCGAGGTCGGACTCAATCCCGGGTCAGCCGCTATGTCTCTGCATGTGGGTCACGCGACACAACCATTAGGCTATCGGGGCGCCCCCAGAGCAGCATTTCTGGGATGAAATATAAACAGGTATGTGATGCAGTACATACAGTGGTACAGGGTTGGGATTCAAAGTGAGTTGTTCCTGACTAATTGAAATGTTCATAAGAGTGTTTTTGTCACCTCTATTAAGGTGTCAGTTTTGTCACTTAAGGGTCCTTTTCTGAATAATAAGATTAGCTCTGACTGTCAAGATGAAGTTGTTCCAAGATATGTAGGCTGTAAAAATATGTTTGAAAATGTGTCATTAGTTCTGACATCTAAATGTTTGAAAAGCTACTCAGTTTCTACAGTCATGTGGCACATTGTGGTGCCAGAGTACAATTCAAAACACTAATAACTGCACTTTTATGTGTCTTAGCAGTCTCAATGCAATGAATTGTAGAAATAATGGCACACATCTACAGAAAATCTCCTCAGAAAAGTATTCTCATATGCACACCTAAAAGTGGTGTAAGTGCTTATGTTGAGAAGGCTAAAAGTTCAGGAAGTCAGTGTCCTGACCTGACTAAGGTTTCCTAAATCCTTTTAGTGCTCCAGTTTTCATCAGAGCTCCAAATTCAATAATTAATGAAAAGAAATCCCCAGTAAAAACAAATGACTCATAAAGCAGAAGCTTAGCTTTTTGCTCAACAAAAGCTTGTTTGTAACATTGCTGTTTTTTTTTAATTTATTTTTTTATAAACTGCTGTTTATTTGGATGATGGATCATGGGGATATCAGGGTGGGTCCTGCAATATTCAAAAATAGACTAGATCAGACAAAAGATCATCACATTACTGTGTTTTCATACATGTCCTTTTTGCAGAGATAATAAAACCCATAACCTCCTAGTGTTATCTCATATTTTCTCCCTCCCTGCCCAAGACCTCTGACACAGTTCTGTGCCAAAGGAGAGCATGATTTCCAGTGTGAGAGATTAGAATGTAGCCTGGTTATGAATCTTCAGCAGCACTGATTTACTAACCAAGACTCCAGCAGTCCTCTGACAGCTGTGATTTGTTGATTTAATCAATCTCCTCCTTGTAGACAAACGGGCACTTTTGAACTGTTTGATATTCAGGATTCGTGTGCAGTCAGGGTCCCTCCTTGGTATGTTTCAGTTGTATCTAAGAATACTGATCATTTTCTTTGTAATAATAATGGTTTTGTGGGGGTTCTTGCCTCTTATCTCACTCTTTGAGCACTTAGAACAAACTGCTTGCCATAGGGGTCCATTTGTTTTCTCATTTGTTGTGGTTTTTAAATGCTTAACACTTAGTTAGGTTTAGATTTTTGCTAAATGCTAACTTGACATGAGTGATTATTGTAAGCAGAAACATTCTATCCATTAATAGCTTAGTATTTTAATCAATACATTCACATTTTTAATGCTTTTGTTTTACTTTGTGGGGATTCTCTTATACTGGTCCTCCTGGTCTCTCGTGGTAATTCATCTTTGTTTAACGGTGGCTGTGATAGCTGGCCAAATCGGTTCTAAGTGAGATGTAATAAACAGTGATTGGGTGTTAAAGACCTTCAGCGCCCTGATTTTCAGTTCAAATGGGAGCAGGCCAACTTGTGTCCAGCTAGAGGATTGATGGAGCACCTACATCCAAAGTCTCATCTCACCATGGCTCATCCCAGTCTCACAATCAAATGAATTAAGATCCTGACTGCCCTTTCAGTTCCGATTTGCTTATTGATCACAGATTTTCATCAGTCTTAAGTATTGAAGTATTGCTGAGAGCAGGGCCATGAATCTTATGCCAAATAGCACCACATGCTATAAGTTATAGCCAAAAACAGGGGCGTCTTGCCCAGTGGAAGCCCTGCCTTAACCTGTCAGACTGGGGCTAGCATTGTAAATCCAGGCCCCGAAGCCTGTGATGGATATGTGGGGATTGAAGTGATGGCCTTAATACCACCAGACTGACCTGCAGGTTAATCACAATGTGCTGTTTAAGCAGTCTAGCACTAACAGCAGCACACGTACTTGCACACCTCGGACACACATACACGCTCATCACGGGCACAGGTACTCCCACACATACAAACAAACTACACCTTTCCTGTACTTTTCACTGCATGTGTGTGACTAATGGCACAACAGTTGATCACGTCACGAGCACACAGCACACACTGGCCTACACTGCTTGTCATTGTGTTCCCAGGAGAAGGGGAGGGTCTCTGCCACACTGACCTTTCCTTATGCTGAATTAGCATGTCAGCCAGTGTCCGTTCTCCTGGGGGAACTACGTATAACATAGGGGATCACCCTTGGAGTGTGTATTCTGCACTTTAATGTTTGTAAGGCGATGTCGCTGTCTTATTCATTTTACTCACCCAAATGCATGGTTCTGTTGGTGCAGAGTGCATGTGTCCAATTTGGTTCCTGACTTGTTATATCACTGTCAGAAAAAAAACGTGAAAATTGTTTTTTCTTTTGCTTGAATTCGAATCATTCATAGTTAGCCCACTTATATGCATGCTGAACATAATCTCTTAAACTGCATTGACTGCACATGCAAAGCAGTCTTTCCATGTGAGAAGGCTTTTGCTGCACTCCCATTATCTGGAATGAATATGCTGACTGGACATGCATAATACATGAGAAAATGGGTGCTATTGCAATGCGCGTTTCTCTCAGTGGCAGTCCCCTCTGCCTCTCCACGTAGCCAAAACGGACACTTATATGCACTAAAAGGGACATCACAGCACTGGGGGCCCATGGCCTTCGATGCAATGCCAGGGAGGAAGGACGAAGGAAAAAGAAAGAGGAGAAAAAAAACTCAGAAGCTGCTACTCATTATTGTTGGCCTCTCTCTCTTTTTCCCTCTGTTTTCTCTGCCTCTCCCTTCCTTCCCTCTGTCAGTCAGCCTCTAGCCCTTTAGCAAGCATCCTCCTCTCTCCCACTGGGTTCCCACCAGTCAGTGGATCTGGCCTGGATGCTGGCACTAAGCGCTAATTACACCGTCTATCTCACCACAGTGACAGCCATGGCCAAGAAGATCTCTGCTCCCTTGTTTGCTAATCCACAGCTGGGGAAACAACACTTCAGTGAATACTTGCAACTGACTGATGAGTTTAAGTTGACATTTAGCAGCATACAAGCATAGCTGATGGGAATTCTTAAACCACAACAAAGCATCCGTCACATCTGTTGACATAATTCCACCGAATGCATGTCATTCTACGCATTCGGTGGAATTATGACATGCTTATTGTCATGTGTATGCGCTGTAGATATTGTAGATGATTCAATTTGATTTAGCGTCTGGTGTGGTATGTATAATATGAATGATGCAAGGCTGAAATCCAGCAAGCAAATCAGTGGTCATGCTCAGTGGTCATGCCAGTGGTGTTACATAACCACTGGCACATAAGCATCAAGCTGCAGATGTCTGAGGAGACACGAGGGAGCACCACTGCTACTGAAAAGATCTTTTACATTGTAATCCACTTTACTATCCCTTCTTCAGATGGTAAACTCCCCCAATCCTGTTACCTTAAGCCTTCTTTTCCAATCCGACGCTGCAGGTTGCCAAGCTAACTGCGGTTGGAACCGTAGTTTTCGCCATGTGTCCTGGAAGGACTTGTATCTGAAGGACAGGACCTGTGTGGTTGTGGTAACCCATGTTGATCACATGTTTGGTCATGCTTCCTCTTCCCTGGCATTGCTGGGATAAAGGATATGCTAATGTCCAAATAAACCACAGCAGTGTTGCAATGTTAGTTTGCTCACTAGTAAACTGATGTTTTCTAAAGACAATAGACAATAGTGTTTGTTCTTTATTCCATGGAAAGTGGCCATGAGAGACAAAAACAAGCCAGATTCCAGCCCACACTGACTGAACACATTGAGTCTGCCTTGGCCCATTTTTATCAAAAAAAGGATTTCTGTTTACTGAAACAATGTCACTAAAATTTGAGCTTTGATCATGGGTTTATTGTGCTCTCACATAAAGCAAGGTAAAGTCACATACTGTATATCCATGGCTGTTACCTGCTCTTCATCCTCAGAAAAACAATCTTTAGTTTCATGTGTTGCTGTCCACCAACTCACAGGGGAAGTAGCTTCTGAATGCTCTAGAATGATGATGAGCTTTGCTTGTATATTTCTCTGTTGGTGCTGGGTTTGTTAGAGCTTTTTGCTAGTGCAGCTTTAATAAAAAAAAAACACTTTGAAAACTTTGAAATATGCTGAATGCACATGCTGCTTGGTTTTTTTGTGCCAAGCTGGACTGGAATTACCTTTCAGATCAGGTTCAGGCCAATCCTCAAAGACAATGCGAGATTTGGTCATGTGGGACTCTGTCAGCGGCAGGTCATTCTCATTTTAAGCCTAAGCCTATTCAGTTCCAAGACTAAGGTCATTAGTGTTTTCTGTTTGTCATTTTGACTTACTATCCTTTTCCCAACCACTGTCCTCTGACACCTCATGCTAATGTCAGAATTAAAGGAGCTTTAATTAGATCCTGGCAGTTCTCTGTATATGTGATTGAGTCTGAGGACACGTTATTTAAGAAGAGCTTACACACAGTCTGTCCTGCAACAGGTTCTGTTATTCCTCTATTTGAATCTAAACTGAGGGGTTTTAAAGTTATTTCAGTAACATTTGCAGAGCTTAATATCTCAGATGACAACAAGGTTTTATCAGTACATTCAGTCTTTATTGTTTATGCAAATTAGGCAACTTGGGATAAGATAGAGGCAATAATTGGAGTTTTCATATATGTGCCGCTACCTTTGTTTGCATAACTTTCTTGCAGTTACATGTTACAGTACATTGAAGGCAGACGGTCAAATGGATGTGACAACCAGTCACCTCGCTGTCTCTGTGACAAGTTGCCTATGTGTGAATGATATGTTCTGTATATTGCTTCCCCTGGAGGATAGCTTTTCAGGGAGATATACCATCACGCTGACGGGAGTGCTGATCTGCAAACAGGGGCGAGATAAATGCATGTGTCTTTCATAACCACATGGGATCCCTTCTTCACATGCCAGAGGACGGAAAATGAGATGCAGTCAGGGCGTGTCAGTGGACTGCACAGTGCAGGTTAAATAGTGCTGGGTACACCGGAAGCCATTTGGAGCTGTAGCCCTTTAAAACAGTTGCTGACCTGTACTGTATATTACAGTGCAATGACTGTGGAAAAGATCGGTTTGGGTCAGCTCCATATCCTAAGTCAAGGTGATGTAAAAGAATCCGAGTCCTGTCTAAGTGAAGCCCTGCTGACTGCTGACCTTTGTGTCTTTTCCCATCTATCATGCTGAGCAGAGTATGTGTGTGTGTCGGTGGTGAAGGGTGCTTGTGCATGTGCAAGTGAGGGACTTTGAAGGATTTGTCTTTGTCGTTGTGTTGCGTGAATGAGCAATCTGTCCTGCTCATATTCAGCCAAGCATATCCAGCCCTGGCCCCAGCCCTGCCTGTGGTGACAGGAAAGCTGTGGCAGTTTAAATCAGTTGACATTGTTCTGGCAGTGGGAAGTACTTATGCTGAGGATATATCTGTTTGTTTTCTGCCATCTACAGCAAAAACAGTAGCAGTATCCCTGATACACGCCAGTCTAGGTTCAGACTAGAAGGTGAAAACAGCAGAGGTAAACAAATCTACAGATCACAGTGATACGTACAATAATAAAAATTTAAAAAAACATGACGACTGATGTGAAAATGTACATTTCAGCAATAACACTGTATATTTGAAGAGCTAATGTTCACTCTGAAGTTTTCATAGTGCCGTCTTACTGTCCTCCAGTCTATAAGAGGGGGAGTACCACAAATTTAACAAAGGCTTAGAATGAATACCATGTCAATTTAGAAATCACTTCAACAAATCTTTCAACATTTTCACTGTCTTTCCAATAATTAGAAGATGATAGCACTCTCATACATATCTGAATGATAAATATGAGGCAATAGACTAGAGCTGATTTGCTTTAGGACTGCAAAATGGGGAATATAGCTAGCTTGGGTTTGTATGGGATAATTACCAGCATGTCCAAAACTCACAATTAATGTATTATGGCTTGTTTGGGGTTACATCTGTAAACAGAGAAGCTGAAAGAACAGATTGGGGGGCAGCTCCTGTAAACGTTCACTCAACCTTGTCCTTGCCCTGAATTCTTGCAATGTAAAGCTGCCTATTGTTGGTCCTTGCTAAGCTAGACTCGTCAGCTCCTGGCTGAAATAGCTTCATATGTATCTTAAGTGGTAGCAATTTTATCTACAGTAGCTCTTGACAAGAAAACAATTTGTAATATTTGCTGACATGTCAAATTATTCTGACTTAGTTGACAAGAATTCATAAGTCTTCTGGTCATTAAGCAAAGAGAGTCATATAATAAATTGTCATGGTTTGCATGTGTATGGAGCATGTCTAGTGAGTTTAGAAATGTGCGCACTGACAAAAATAGTAATAGCAGGGATCAGCATTCCAACATCTGGGAAATACTGAGGTGTAAGTGTCACCTCAGGGGTAGATTAGTGGTGTTCCTGTCTCCCGCAGGGATAACAATGGTGTATACAGTGCAGTGCAACAGATAACAGAGCTCAGACAGACAGTTGGATGTGTTTATCAGTACCAGAGGCGTTCCCCAAGGCTCCATATTAATGGCAGTCTTACTCTGCATCTTTATTTTAAAGGCTTTGGAAAATGGCCAGTTAATTTCTTCTCCCTCCTACCTTCTTCTCTTTCCGCCCTACGTGATCTCCTCCTTCTTTCTTCCCTCTTTCTACCTTTTCTTCCTCGTTTTTCTTCTGCTGTCTTCGCCCCCACTTCCCTCCTCCTCGCCTTTTTCTCTTTGGTCAATCTTTCCTAGCTCCTCCTATTTCTAATGCATGCCACGGTGTACCAATCATCCTGACTGTGTGTGTGTCAGGCCTATCACTCTGGGCTGATTTACTACGCCGTGGGGGAGACAAAGGTGCAGGAAATGGAGGTCAGAACTCATCGTTAGTGGCCAATGAATTCTTAATTAGGGCAACAAATGGTGCAGTGCTTCCAGTGTGGCTGGAGAGCTCCCAAAGCACCCGGGATCGGAGGCCAGTCACCTACACTCGCTGTTTTAGCTGATTATGTGCTGGACTGCGGCAAACATGAGTAATCATTCCACTTTGTGAGAGTGTCTGCCGCATACACCGCAAACACATGGGTTGATGTGTCTGATTTTCTTGTTCAGTTGGTGTATGGAATGATTGGCTTATTGTTTCATGATGGAAGGCACCCTGAATAAATGAGAGAACAGAGGAAGACCCGTTATAAAGACGTTCTCAACGGGGTGTGAACGTGATCTTCTATGTGCCGTAAGTGATAATGGGGAGTACAGCTGTGCGAGTCTGACTATTTATGTACATTTAATGAGGACACCAAGAATGCAGGCATTTTAAAGTACCAAGAGACCATTATTTTTCTCTTGCTTTCATGTAATTGAAACAGAACCGGCAATACGCTGTCAGAAGAGGGTCAAGACAAGAACAGCAAAGAGAAACAACTTCACTCCATTTTCCAAAAATTCTTTTAAAATGTAGGTCATGGTATGTTAGAGTTTGAGCACATTCTAATTTCACTGCATATCATATTACAAATGTATTCATCATTCTCGGGGTGCATTTAAAATAAAAGTAATAACACCATTATAGTGGAATAGGAAATTTTACGATTTTCTGCATGACACTTAGTGGGATCTGGCTACTGTGCTTTTTTTGTGATTATAAAGCCCGGCTCGGAAGAAGACCTTATTAAAGTTTGCGGGATTGTCTATATCCCCATTGTCTTGATGACATTGTCAGCCCTGAAAGGGGAAAATCTTTCCCTTTTCTGGCTTTCTACTCCCAAGGCTCTGCAGTAAAGGATGATTCAAGTCAATACTTGTCTAATTAGCAACCCCACTTCTGCCTGCTTGTCTCGCCGTGTACTGTAAAGACAGGGCAGCGTCTGCTGGTCACGATATTTATCAATTCCTCCGACACCTCAACCCTGCTGTTTGAATTCACCACCTGTCAAGCATAGAAATCTTTGGTGTAAAGGGAAAAATAAACCATGTAAGAGGTGTACCCATACATACGCTCCCTTGGTACATGTGTTATTTTCACCTGGTCTTACCTCCTTTTTTTATCCCCTTCCATCCATCTCCTCCTTCCTTCCATCTGTCCTCTCATCCTCATGCGGTACATCAAACGTCCCCGGCCTGACTGTGTGCTGACAGGCAGCCCACTGACAAGCTCCCAGGCCATTCTGAGGGGAGCCGAGCCTCCCTTCACGAGGCCCTCGAAGAGACAGTGTCACAGCAAATCCACTCTGGAGGCTGGCCAGCCCAGTCAGGCTTATTCAGGGAACACAAAGGAAACAAGCCATAGGAGTTTTGCTTTGTGCATCTGTAATGTGTATAAAGAAATTTCAGCTGACTGCAGTGACTCTGCAAGTGTTGCATGACAGAGAAAAAGGGAAAGAGATGAAAGAAACTGAAGTAGTACAAACACTAAGTTACTACAGTTTAAACCCTAACCTGTTTGTTAACCCCTCCCTTCGAGCACAAATTGACCAATCACAACTCAGCGACCTTGACTAGGTGCTCCAGCCCTGTTAGGGTTTTAATTTCTCCATGTCGAAGTGGTGTACATGAAGCTTTTAAAACAGTGATACTCAGACCATAATATTCTCTATTTAATGTCAGTCAACATTGTTAACAAACGCAGACGAGAACTAGAACATTAACTTAATTCTCATTGAGAAGCCTGCTGTCCTTGATTTGAAAATCAAGGACACTGTTTAAATTTTTTCTTTAACAGAACACATTTATTGGCAGATTAGAATTCCTAAAACTTGTTTATTGATATCATTCATTTTCATATTTTCAGAAATATGTCCAAAATTTAATAGGCATATGATTTACTATATAATTTTAATAACTAACAGCCAAGCAAGAAATCAATTTATCAACAAACCCAAAGAATTTAAAGAACAGTAGGACAACTAATGAGGTGTATTCCTCTCTCAGTCTCACTTTGCAGATTGTTAGATTACCTCAGATGACTGAGCCAGGGGACAGGTTCGAATCCCAGGAGCCTTTATGTAATTTTATCCCATGTTAGTTAGAGTACAAACTGAGGGGTTGTTTCCATTCCCTTTAATCTTTTCTATTCTGAACAGCTGACAGGATGGCATGTATGTTTTGTATTTGTGTGTGTGTGCGTACGTGTGTGCGTGTGCTTGCGTGTGTGTGTATGTGTGTGAGTCACATGACTTCTTTCCCAATCTATTATTGAACATTCTGCCACACTCTGCCAAAGTCGCAGCTGATTAATAAGTAAAGACAAGACCCCAGAGGTTGAGACAAGCCCTGAGCAAATGACAAAGAAATAAATTCATTACAAACAGAATTAAATCTTACAAACTAAACTAACTTTTGCTTTCGTGAGTTCTGGCTTTCATTTGTCTCATTTGTTGTCATTTGTTTCATTTGTCAGCATCTTAGTAGTGCAATCACTGCTGCCCTTTGGCGAGAGCTGCTCTGAAATCATCTGAACCAATCAATCTCACTTAACTTTCCTCAGAAGCCTCTCTTTGTGTGGCCCCTGGGGAGGGGTTGGGTGTTGTGTTCTATGTATGTGTGTGAATGTATGTATGTGTGTGTTAAAGAGGGAGGGGAGAGTGGTATTTAGATAAGTGCACCCTCTGCAACTACAACATCTCGGCTTGTTCATGAAAGATGTGGGATTACACATCAAGATACGACTAAAAAACGCAGTGCTGTCCCGCTATATCTGATGATGTCTGACTATCCTCACACACACCTTGTGAAGGGCCTGCACACTTGCTTACATACACAAGGACACACAGGCACACATGGAATATACACACAGTAACACACACACCCACACACAGTGTCATCTTCAAAGGCACCCTGGGGCGGCATGGCCGACGTGACAACAGCCCTAATGAGCTCGCCTGAGTGGGTGACCCTGGCGCCTGGCGAGAGGAGTGGTGTCGCCATGGAGATGCGGAGGCGAAGGGTCTGAGTCATGGTGTCATGCAGGTGTTTTTGGAGGGGGATTAAACTCCTTAATTTTGTTTTAACGATTCTCACATGTATGCAACTACCCATATTGATGTATAATTAACATAGTAAGCTTTAGGAGTGAGGAATTTAGAGAAAACCTGCGTTTGCACTAAAACTACATTTATTATTAGATTAGATTGCTATATTTTCACCATGGCCTTGTTTCTGCTCATTTCCCTTGTCCTGTAACACAACATGGCTTTAGCAGTCCGAGTAAGTGGCCATTATTCTGCTTGACAGGCCCAACCATGACACATTTAGAGGTTTGAGGTGTATAAGGATGACTCTTTGCTTCCCAGTCTTTCATCATCTTCTGAGAGACAGTGAGAATTGAAATGGTGTAAAAGTGTGAGAAGGGAGACAGAAGCGAGAGGAATGCGGAGAGCTCCGGGGTCCTCAGTGTGCTCGGTGATGATATGCGGGGTAATGAACTTCCAGACTTTATGCATCAGAAGCGTGACGCTCCGCATCGCCTTGACTGTCAGCAATTTCTGCCCTGTATCGGTGAGATGAGGCTCCCCTATAATCTCCTTCCATCCACTCCATACCAGCTTTTGAGGCTCACTCTGCCGACTTAAAGCCTGCATTTCATTTGTCAGCCTAATGGTGAAATTTGTAAGGAGTTTAAATTCATGCTTCTCCTGGAGGTGTCATGTGCAGTTGTCAGTGGTGTCAGCGGGGAAAGAAGTGAGTTTGCCGCTCGCTGTGAAAAGTAATCACTTTAAACTTGGACAAGTTAGAGTGAATTAACAGAGGTATGGCATTAGGCGAGGCTGTGTATGTTTCAGTATTAGTAATACAGTCAATATAACTCAAAAGCAGTGGAATGCATGCACGAAATAGCAGATTTTAGATCACCTTAGAAGTTACTTTTCCCAATTTAAAAGGATAGCTCTGGCTTATAAGGTCTTTTTTGCAGCTTGAGTATTTCTCTTGATTATAATAACATTCTCATTACCTGGAATCAAACAATCAGACAGGTGGTAAACAAATCGATAGTAGTCACATTAGCAGATATACTAGTAAAGCCAATCAGGATGAGTATACATTTCATAGCCAATGTTAGCTAGTATGGAAGGTCATAGTTGGCCCTGGAAGTTGGTCTGTTAAGTCTAAAAATTTCTTAAAATCCTTAACCTTTAAATGAAAACAGGCCCACTGGCACAAAAGTGTACAGTAGCAGCACACAAAGACACGCATACATTTTCTGTAGAAGCACTATTTTCTTGGCTTGCAGTGGAGAGAAGCCGGAGCCTCTCATCACACATGAATAATTAAAACCGAAATAATGCCTTTGGTTTTTTGCAGGGTCAGCGCACAATCAGTAGGAAAGGTCGAAACCGTGGACACTGTTTTGAAGGGGGGCAGGGAATGAAAACAAGCTTGCGCCGTGGCACACAGATGAAAGAGAGGTGCGGCGTTGAGATTGGGTGGCGGAGGGGGAGGGCGTGGGATATTTTAGTCCAGGGTTGAGGATGAGGTGAAGAGGATTTAGAGGGGGCGGATGGATCTTTGGAGTTATTACAAAAAAACAGGATTGATATGCTGGTTCTGGTGATTGAACTGAGAATCGATCTTGACTGTGAGGGCGGCCGATATAAGTCTATGTTTCTGCTGTAGCGTTACCACATTGTCTGTCTTCGTTGTGTCTTGGAGAAGATAAGCTGTGTGCCAGACTTTCTGTCACAATACAGACCCAGAGAGACGTTTCTCCATTTGAATGCATTAATGTTTACATGCCTCTTTACATGAAGGCAACTCTAAAGACGGCGGGGAGCGGTATTTGTGTGGGTGAGCATGTTGTGCGTGCATGCAAATGAAAATATGCTAATGTGAGTGACAGTCTGTGCATACATGTATATGTATAATTGCCTGTGCTTCCAATGTTGTCACTGGTTATTAAGCAGCAACCACTGTGTTGTGGAAGATTAAACTCTGCATCAGCTCTGATACTCTTAGACTCTATAAGTAGGAGACTGAAACATGGTACTCCCTCTTCATGATGACTTAAATACTCTGGTATGGATTTGTAGATCAATTATAATTTACTTATTCTCAACCAAGACAATTGTGCTTATGAAGGTCCCTTTTCATTAAGTCATTAAAAAACATTTTTCTTTCTATTGAGCACTTTTCCCCCCTCTTTATCATCTTTCTCTATGTAAGGCATTGTGGTATTATTCCATCACAGAAGTACTGTTAGGCTACAGCAGTACATTAATTCTATATCACTAGGTCTGACAATTACTTTCTTCATAGAAATAGTAAATTACTTTTAAGTCTGGAAATTGGTGGAAAACTTCTTTGGCAACCTTACAAAATTTGCAACAGAGGTTTTGACTTAGTTAGTTATGACAAAGGGCTCTAATGATTACTTAGATATCTAACAGAAATCAATTTACCACTGGTCTAATTATTTTAGCTTAAGAGTATTGGTTTTGTTGTGGTAGCCAGGGGAAATAATGACATGTGACATGTGTAACATGTAATGTGTAATGGGAAGCAACACATTTTTTGCCCTGGGGCCCCTCAGGAGGTTAATCCTGCCATGATATAAGATGTTGTTTTACTCCTGAATGGGGATTTTTCTACAAAACGTTCTCAGTTCTCAGTTTACAAGTTGGCTTCTACAGTAACCTTGGAAGAAACTTTGAATTACAGCTGTAGGTAATAATTGAGCTACCCGGGTATGCTAAATGCATAAAAACACAATGTTCACTCTATTCTGTACAATTTTGCACTTGAGTTTTCGGTTTAGGATAATAAAAAAAAGACACCTCCCTCCAAGCCGCCAACCACTTCTCAAGCTCTTGCAATGAAAATGTCCTTTTCATAACTAACTTGCCGCTAAATAACATCAATTCTCTACAGGAATATAATAAAACCTTCAAATAGAGCATGTGTGCTGTGACGATTACCTACTAACCTCTGAGTAAATGAAAAACTTTTAGCCTAAGCTGCATTTTCTAAAATCTCTCCCCACAGCAGACAAACACATGACCTCAGATTGGTACCAGTCCATGTGTCCATTCTGCCCGCTCTAATCATCAATCTGCAGCCTGGTTCACCAGCCGCTGGCACCTGTCAGGATGAAAGACATGGATTAGAGACAGAGAGGGAGAACGTGAAAAGGTTGGGCATACAATACTAGCATCACGTGTCCCGTTGCTAGGGAGGTTGTGTGTGTGTGTGTGTGTTTCTGTGCGTGTGTTATTTACGTCCAACACTCCTGTCAGGCCTAGCTGCAGGCACAATAGGACAATATCCAGATTTGTGTGTGTGTGTATGTGTGTTTCTCCTGGACTAATGTGCGCCTTGTATGATTGTGTGTGAAGTGCAAGAAAGCTTGTGCCTCCTCAGCGACGTTGGCTTGGAAAAGACTATCACTACGCATCATTCTCATCCATAGAGTCAAACACCCCTGCATACACACACACACACACACACACACACGCACACAGATATGCACAACACACGCCCACGTGCACATCGCTCATGCTTATCCCCTCCCTATTTCATGTCTAAAAATAGATCTTTTTCTCAATGATCTCTCTGCTTCTCAAAGCAGGAGGCTGTAAGACGGGCATGTGCATAGGGTTAACTGCCGCCCATGTTCTGAAGAGCTCTCTCTTTCTCACCACCCCCCCACCTCCACCCTCGAACACACACACCCTCAGAGCAGCCCATTCAGGGTGCAGATGGCAGCCAGTGTGTGTGAGACAAGAGACCCTGTGCGCTCAGTTGGTTAACAGGGAATCAGGCTCATTGACATGCAGGCAGCGCTTCTCCTCCAGTCCAGGAGAGTAAGCTTCACTCTGGAGCGAGCTGGGAGGCAGTTAGTTCACAAGCTATGATGGCCATATGTTCATTACACCCTGACTTCCTATCACCCCTCTCTGCCCTTGGAGAGGATAATATTAGGCTTACAGTTAACACACCACAATCTAATTTAACAGATCTTGTAGTAGTTGAGCAAATATGTTGAATTTGATAACTGAGCAAAAAGTTATTTTCTTTGATTTTTTTGTGTGGACATTTCCAGAGAGCAGCATATAGATTTGTTTTTCCAACCAACAGCAAAACAACTGTTGGATTCATCACTACATATTTCCAGCCACATCACATGTATTCTTCCAGCCAGCCTGGATGTAACCATTCACCTCTGTATCCTCCCTCCACTCTTGATACATCTAGTCATACCACCCATGAATCATACAGTCATTCACATAACCAGCCTGTCAGCCATGTAGCACTGCAATTATGAAAGGTTATTGAATCAAAATTAGATGAAGGATTACATTAAGGAAACTGTTATTCAATTTATTACATGGTTATTAGTCAAGTGTCACCATTAGATTAATAAAAGAAACTATTTATCAATTAAAAACTATGAAATACACACAAGAGTGCATATAAATTCTCATGGTCCTCTTACTTGTCTCAAAGCTTTTCACCATATGACAACAAATAAAAATGCAATTACAGATTTGCTTCAAAAGTAATTTACCGTGCAGATGTAAGCTATATTACACAGTCCTGGGTTTGGCTGAGCAGGCTGAAGTTGTCAGTGCCATAAATTCATTGGTGATTTTGGTCTTTCCCTGGGATTTATTGCTAAATAATTAAAACATAATACCACACTAGCCTTGTCGTTTTACATTGCAAAGTACAATGTACAGGACTGACGGCACCTCAAAAGCACCACAGTGCGACAGTCGCAAACATGCAGGTAGTTGATGTCCTCATTACGAGAGGCAGCATAACGGTGAGCTATTTAGCGTGGCAGGTAGAGAGAAGGTCATTGTGGTATGATTCCAGTCTGTTTGAGTCTAACAAGCAGACAGGATCAGCCAGTGGGATTAAAACAGCCAAGCAATCTCTTAAACATGTGCAGGCTGACCATGAGCGGTTCAGAAAAATCTGCTGATTAAAGGTACGTTTCAGAGTTTGGACTGGATATGTAGGAGACTTTCCCTTTTAAATATGTCGACAGGAGTATATGGCTTTCACCACTTTTACCTTTACACATAAATTCTCTTCAATTACACCTCGTCTTTGGCCCCTTTTGTGTTGTGACTTATGAACCGTGTCGAAACAAGGCACACACAATAAAACGCAAACCCTCCCTCACACTCTCGCCCCAATTAGTCAAGCCATTCATGTTCACATTTTTTTTTTACTGCCTCACATGGTCATGTTAATTAATAAAATTGCCATCTCTCATAAATTGCGGTCATTTCTGGACTAGTGTGTTTGCCTAATCGGTGCCTCTACGCTTAACCACTAGGAGCAGTATGTGTGTCAGCAATAGCTGCGCTCTAAGAAAAGTACCATCTATCACTCTGCTCAGCCAGGCTTCAATAATAATTGGGTTAGAATAAATGGGCCAGGATTTTGGAGCAGAGAAAGAGAGAAAAAAAGGGAGAGATTGCCAGCAAAAACAAAGCCACAGACAGTTCAATAACCAGGCCCCACCCAGAGAGGCAAGAAGCAGAACAGGGAGGCACAGTGAAGCAGAGGCTGCAAACACAAAGGGGATTGATGTCCTGCCCCTGGACAGGGCCAGCTCTGAATAAAGATACAGTAGATCTGTTACTAAGGCAGAGAGGAGGCTGTGGCCCTGAGGAAGTGAGACAGAGTGACACAGCACAACTCTGCAGTAGTTTATCAGATAATATACAGCGGAATTCAGGAAATGTAGCATTTTGTCATTGGAGCGATTTAGATAGATAGTTTTGAACATAGTCAACTCAAGGTGAACGACCACATCAAAGACCAGATTGATGGATATCATTGAAAGACTCATCTAATTGTATCGTTTCATCTGGGACTAATACAAGATCTACTGTATAGCCAAAGTTGCAAAATATGAGTTGAAATCCAAAGGGTGCTTCGAAAACCATTACTGGGCAATGCTAATGCCATTTGCTAGCAATTCTTAGCATGCAATGCCTGTATGTCAAGTATAGAGTGCATGTTTTTTGCATTTGAGTTGTTTATGAGAATTGTGACATTGTGCACATTCACCTGTCATGGTGAAAAAGTTCTTGTTGCAAACCCTTTCTTGGACAATCTGATGATTTGGGAAGGATGAAAAAAATATTGCAAGGAGTCTTCTGTTCTAATCATGCGTGCAGGGCCCTTTTTTACAGCATCTTGAAGTATCTGCAAAACCAGTTTTGATCAACTAATTCCAATGATTACAAATCAAACAAGAGTGAGTCGCTGTCAACAAATGTATGACATTGTATTTCAGGAAGAGTGTAAGTATCATCAGTGAAAGATTGAGAGTATACACCGATCAGGCATAACATTATGACCACCTGCCTAGTATTGTGTTGGTCCCCCTTATGTGGTCAAAAATGCTCTGAACCATTGGGCATGGACAAGAAAACCTCTCAGGGTGTCCTATGGGGTCTGGCACCAGGACGTTGGCAGTGGATCCTTTGGGTACTCTGGCTTGTGCAGTGGGGCCTCTGTCAATCAAACTTGTTCCACTGCATCCTGTTGATGCTTGATCAGAATGGGGTCTAGGAAGTTTCAACATCTTGGGCCATTGTCATGTTTCTCAAGATGTTCCTGATTGTTTGATGTTTTTGCCATGTGGTGGGGTGCATTTTACTGCTGGGGTAGGTCAGTGACATTTGTGATTGCCATTTTCATGAGGGAGTGTGCTTGTTCTGGGACAATGTTTATTTGGGTGTCTAAGTCTCATCAACACAGATGTTAAAATCCAAGGTTTTCCAGCCAATGTTATTCACTTCTTAACTTGACTTGATTTGACTTGACTTGACTTGACTTGACTCATAATGTTGTGGCTGATCGGTGTAATTAAAACATGATGGAGCTAAACCATCTATAATGCATCCGGCAAGTGCTGCAGTTGTAAAATGTAAGAGAAATCTGATTCTGAACTATAAATCAGAACCTACTTCACAATTATCAATTAACTCCTTGTGTGAAGTTTAAATCCAGATTTAGAGAAGAGATAAAATATGTGAAGTCTAAAAAGAACAATAATTTTAAGAGTTTTTTTTTGGTGTCCATGGGGACAGAGCTGGCCCTACCCAATGTGGCGCCCCAGGCTAGATTTTATATGGCGGCCCCCTCCATCTGTGATTTACATACGCTTACAAAAGAAATCGAATAGCATTGTTTTGTAGTAATATTCATTGGGCATTGCTTTACATTTGAATCAATGTGAGCTTTTCCATTTTAAGAGTTAATAGTAATAATTATTAGTTTTAATGTAATTATATTGAGGGTGAATTTTTTCCTGCTTTTATGGCGCCCCCTGGAGGCCATGGCGCCCTTAGCATTTGCCTATATTGCCTAATGGGCCAGCCGGCTCTGCATGGGGAGTAGGGATGCGTACCGAGCCCCGGGGCGAAATTTTTTAATACCGGATTGATAGGCTCCAACATTAATGGTTCTGTTAACAGTACTTTAGAAAGTAAGAAGATTGTTGTTTTGCGTATTCTGTCTCATCACTGGAAGACATGTGTCTGATGTGCCTGATGTCTATGATGCACTTTCACTTTACAAATCCAAAACAGAATTCTGTCTGTCGGAGCTACAGGCTACAGGCTAAATACTAATGATTAAAAGTGAATATTCTTCAGCTGTCTGTTTAACTTTATAAATTCAGTCTGAAATTCGGAGCATCATCTGAACTGTCGATCAGAATTTCAGTTTCACTTTCAGAGCCCAGAGCAGCAGGATTTAGCTATTTGGAGGCTGCAGACAAACTCTGTCTAACTTTATTTTCACTGTTTCTCCAACTGAATGTTGGTGTTAGTGGCAGAAGAAGTACTGAAACTGTTTTCTTCACTAAAATATTAAAACCACACAGTAAAAATACTGTCAAAGTCCCGCATTCACTTTATAACCAACAGTGAAGAGTGAAGCAGGTTTTATCAGAACAATGTGCTGACGTATACCTAATATCTGTTCAAAGTGGAGCTTTTAATTCTGATATAATGCTGGACAGTTTAATGAAACACATAACATTTTGTTTTGTAAAACATGTGACACTGTCCACAGTACTGTGATCATCCCATCAAAACAACATTAGTGTCTATACGAATTTTAATTTAAAATACAGTACGTATGAAAAAATAAAGCAATCTTTATTCTGTTCTTAATTTGTTCAGTATTTTCTTTTTAGAAACAAACAACAACAAAAAACAATCAAAAAGTACAGATAAGAGTACTGTTAAAGTACCAGATCGATAAGCAGTACCAGCAAAAGTAGTTGTACAGTTAAAATCATAACGATACCCATTCCTAATGAGGAGTCGGGGTAGCATGTGGGACTGCAGTATGTCCAAATTCCTAGCTGTGACCCTGTTTTAACTGCCTAAGCATGACCAAAACGTGCAAAACCAGTGAAAATGATTTTTTTTACTTTGTTTACATTTGTAATATGGGGTTTTCTATGTGCTAGAAGACACGAGTGAAATAAAGAGTCATGGTACAGCCTCAAAACATTGATTCAGGCTTTAGGGGTTTCATGTAACAAACCTAAACAATAAATCCTTTCAACTTTTAGTGTGGAGCTTTCCACGTTGTCTTCTTCAATTTCTGATCCTGGTTCAAACGTGTAAATCCAACATTAAAACTTAGCATTTTGTACTAGAAAGTAGTTTTCAAGTGTGTGAGCAGAGTCATAGGTGAGATGGTGTGCTCGAGCTGCAGTGAGTACTGAGTGGTGGGTGGAAAAAAGGCGGGAACTTTATAGATTCATCGGCACATTTTAAAGGAGGCGGCAATGTTGACTTATATCTAAGCTATTTGAAGGCAGGAAAGGATTATTGTAATGGAAAAAACGTCTAAGGATGTAAGAGAGACTTTAATGGCAGAGGTTTCAAGTTTGGAGAAAAAAAACATGAAAAATGTATTCTGGAGGGCACTGACAAAACACTGTCTTGCCATTTGAGGTGTCACATCTGAAAATGTCCGCTGACAAACTGTTTTTGCCTTTTCACTTAGAGGACCTGTGTTTTTTAAATTGCAGTGTTAGTAATTAGGGGAAGCCTCCATTTCAGATTTGACATCAACAGGCTTGTAAAGACAACAATCAAACACCCCGAGTGATACTTCTGGTTGTCGAGGCCACTTTGATGCCTGAACCGTAATCCCCACTCACAAAGCCGACTAACCTCCCAGTTTTGTTTCACTGTGATGTTGTCAGATCTACAGAACTCATCGTGGCGTGTGTTTTTTTGCGCACAGAAAAACCGTCTCGTCGAAGCGCCGGCTATCTTTTACTCTGTCAACCCGGCGTGTTTGTGTGTGATGTTGTTCTCTCTCACGTTTACAGGTATATCTGATTCCCTTAGCTTTAGCTGAGAAGATAACAGCTCTGTCTGAATGAGCCTGTCTGTTCTGTGTGTGCTAGCCAAATAGTGATATCTTACATCCCCCCCATCCCCCCCGCTCAATTTCTATCTTTCCCCACCACACTTACTCTTGTTAGTGGCCGCTTTCTGTATGTGTGTGGTAGAATGAAATAAAAATTGCAGGTGGATATTTGAATTCATATCTGCACGTGTGTTCTTTTTATGCAGTAAATGCGGGTACTTTTATCACGTCGGTGCATCGGATGAATCAGAAATGTGCCGCATGTCGCTGTAATGTAAACTGCAAAGCCAGCAGAACGACTCATAATATACTGCTTTAATGGGCCCAGCAGTAAAAGAAAACCAACATGTTTAAACGTAGAGGCAGCGCACATGAAAGGATCCTGTTATCTTGATTAATGCTTGTTAGCAGGAGGAAGGAACGGACAACTCGGAGACTAAAAAGCATCTGTTTGTGAGGAGCAGTCGGCTCAGTTCATCAAGTTCAAATGTCGTAGGGGAAGACAAAGCGCCGTCTCCCAACTGTAATCACTTCTCTCTCTCTTTATCTCCTCTGTTCCTTCTGTTTTTTAATCCCGGCCTCTTTTGATTTAGTTATTTTTACAGCAGGTTTTCTGGCCATATTTTACCTGGCTTTTTAATAATATCTCCGTGCCGAGCGCTCAGACGCACACCCCGCCTTTCTCTCTCCTTTATCTCTCTCCTTCATCCTCTCACTTCTGTTAAATTAAACGCTGCCTTATCCGAATGAAAATGTTGTAAATATTGGCTCGGCACAGGTGGGGAACGGCAATTTGAAAACAGTTCAAAAGACAGAATTAAATGTTTCGCTGGCAAATGAAGTGTATCGCGGTTAATGAAATGACAGAGTTTCTCTAATAAGTGCCGTCATGTGTTCTCTCCCAGGCATGTGGTCCTTCTCTGTCTCCGAGCTGGCCATCCCGGGCGCCGAAATCGGGCGGATATCCGCGACGGACGCCGACCTGGGCGAGAACGCCAAGCTGGACTATACCATCCTGGAGGGGGAGACCGGGGACACGTTCAACATCACCGGAGTGAACCAAGAGGCGGTCATCACGCTCAACAAGGTGAGAGGAGGGATGATGGGAGACGGAGGGGCGGACAGACGGATTGAGGGATTGAAAAAGAGTGTGTGCAGGAGGAGGGAAGGGTCGTCTGAATGTTACGAGGGATGGTGGCAGGAGAGGAGTAGAAGCTGGAGGAGGGGAGGGGAACGAGAAGTGAGTCAGTCTGCAAAGGTTAAAGGAAGAAGGGCAGAAAAGGAGATGCGGAACACATGATGAGGGGGAGGAGAGGCGATGACACAGGTAACGTGGGCAGGCCTTCGGAGGAGAGTTTTGTTTTGTCTGTGATTCAAAGCTAACAGCAGTTTGTCTCTAAGCCCATTAACCTGGAATTACCTGGAAAACATACAAAGCCACTGTATAAGCCTCTAAGATTCTACACGCTTCATCAGCGAGCAGCCTTTTGAGCTCCAGCTTATCTGCATTCATCTTACCTTTTCTCCTTGTTTGACTCCCCCCAGACGAGAGTGTTTGATGGGTTTCTGACAAACTGATTTCCTGCTTGACTCGCTCGCTGCAAACTGGCCTTCTTTAAAAAAAAAAAAAAATCAATATCTCCATCTGTTTGCAGCAAACACGCCGAAACATCCAAACTCAATCAAAGCATCCAGATGCAAATGTTGTCAGCGACCCCAGTTGAGTGCAATTTGCAGCAAGGAGTGTTTTGACCACCGCTGAAGTGAATTGTGCATGCAGAGAGTTTTTACATGTACAGGAGGGTCAATGAGGCACTGCTTTTCCATTCGGAGTTCAGGTGGCTAATAGATCCCTTTAGTGTAATACTAGATTATTTCAATTTCAAACAGCCATTCCCTAAGCTGCCCTGCCATTCCCAATAATCACATTCCTACGAAGATGTGTGTGCGCGGAGGGGGTGATGAGTGCTGACACCCACTCATTACCAGTGCGCCTTGTTAAACTACATACATGTCTGGATGTAGGAAGGGTGGGGGGTGCTCACATGTAATGCACACTTAATGGGGGAGGAGGGCCCCGTGTGGGAGGCCGGTCTGAGATATGACGCTTTCCTTTCAAACAAGCTCTTCAGAAGTGCCTCTGACACTTCAATGAAAACACACGCGTGCCTCATTTAATGTTGTCTCTGAGCCGCGAGACGTCACTCAGGGAGAGTGTGTGTGTAGCGCGCTTTGTGTCATGTTCACCAAGTGTGTGCAAAGCACGAGTGTGTGCTCGTGATGTGGAGTATATTATGATAAATCCCATAGAGCTCTATTGTTGTCCAAAAACCATTAAAATCACATCAGCGAGCCACACCATTGCGCCAAGTGCCCTCATGAATACACATTGTAGTTTGTTTCCACACGATGCCACACACTCTGTCCGGCTGCAAGAAATACCAAAGATGTATTCCTGCTGGAACACCGCAAATCTGCTGCTGATAGATTACTAAAAACTACAGTGCTCAGCTGTTTCTGGAAATTAGTTAGCCTGTTTACATTAAGAAAGTGTACTTCTAGGACTTGTTTTTAAAGATTTTTACGTCTTCAGTAAGGACTAATTGCCTCGAGGCCGAAACACCGCAGACAGGGCGCAGAACAGGGAGAATATTGAGTGTCGGATCAACACTTTGTTGCTTTTGTGTAATTTGCTGACATTAGACAGAAAAATGTGGAATATGTCCAGTTTTTTATTTAAATATTAAAACATCCTAATGTAGGTAACAGAGATGAAAGTGTTTCCTTTAAAATTTTATTAGGGGGCCGCAGCTGATCATTATTTTCATAATCATTATTTTAGTAATAGTTTAGCTTGTAAAATGTACAAAATAGTGAAAAAATGCTTGTCACAACAACTCTCTGAAAACAAAAAATTTGCCAGCAGATTAATTACACAAATTACACCATTTTTTAGAGCCAGAAACTGTTAGAATAAGAATAATTGCTGGATTTTCAACTTTCCTTGAAGTAATCATGTGTAGCATCAAGAAAATAAACATAATATAGGCTTAAAAAATCATGATATTTTATGACAATCAATTTATTGTCTTATTCAAAAATGAGCCCAAATTAAACCCTTTTGCACCATATCCTGTAAAAACACAAGCAGTCAGTTGTGACCAACAGTCACATGACCACAATTCAGGTACATTTCAGCTGAACTGCAGGCAGTGTTTACACAAAGAAGACAGGAGACAAGTATGGAAATAAAACAAAGGCGACATGGTTCAGAATGGTAAACAGAGGAGCAAATTGTTAGCAAACTGTTGACAGATACATTCAGCATGGTGAAATATCTTTCTAGAGTTAATGTACATAGTATTGTAAAAACATTTCCAGTTTGTAGAGGTTGTAAAAATGTCAGCTAAAGCATGTAGAGCCACTATTTTATTGCTAATATTCAGCACTTAGAAAAAGGTTGTACAAGTTGATTCCAGGTTCAGTCAATTTTTAGTAAACTAAAAAATAAAGAAATTCTACCTAGTTCCCCCCCTTCTTTTATGATTTATGGATTGCTCAAAGACATTTTTGAGTTCTCCTTGCTCCAAGCCATGGTTGTGCTGTTCCCATAGAGGTGCATGACTTTATGTTGCAGTGAAAAATGAGCTCATAGTAAGTAAAATAGTGACAGGAGCAAAAAAAACACCCAGAAACTGCTGTGGGTTCAGAAGGGTAATGTGGCCAACACAAAGATATTCAGTTTTAAGGGTATAAATCAGAAAAATACAGCAAATCTACAAGTTATTAGACCATGAAACCATTCACCTAATTTGTTCTGCACTAAATGGAGTTAACCATCCTGTAAAAATGCAAGGTTGTACAGTTATGCTAGACTCAACTTTATATGTAAGAGCTAAAATCAGGCAGTTTTTAGTATTTCAGATAATTAAAAGACAAACATACATGAAGCTTCTGAAAATGTTGCCATTTTGGAGGAACCTTTAGAAATTAGGCAAAATCTGCCCAAAATCTTTTGCTATTTTATCATTCTGTGTGTTCTACTGGTGAACACCTGAGTGCACAAGTGTTTTGGTATGTGTGTGTAGTCATGTGGGCCTGCACACCGGTTTGTGTGCATGCAGGGATGATGCGTGTGTGTGTGTGTGTGTGTGAATTTATCACCGTGTCAGTTCTCTGCCTTGGGTTTGTAGGATTCGTTAAAAACAATCCGCACCTGGAGGTGGTGTGTAGAGCAGGATTTCCAAGCCCGGTATGAGCTCCTTTGAAGAGAAGCAGAGGGGTAGGGAGAGGACTGGATACGGTAAGAGATGCAAGAAGAAAGAAATCGAAGGCAAGGACCCAGGAATGAAGGGAAGGAGTGTGGATGGAGAAGGAGAGAATAGACGGGAGAGCTGAGGGAGGAGTGTTAAAATGAGGTCCTGCGAGGCAGTGACAGCAGAGAGTGCAGCATAACAAGGGAGTAAGAGGAAGAAGCAACCAGAGAGAGAGACGTGCAAAGAGAAGGGAGATGCAGTGACAGCAAGAGCTGTGAAATCACTGACAGCCATACAGAGAAATTAGCACAGCCAGAGACTGAGAGGCACAGGCAGGTAGAAATACCCATCCAGAAAGGCAAGAAAATAGATGAATAAAAAAAGAGAAGAATAGTAAAATGAATTTTAAAAACTTACAGATTGGGAGGGAGGCAGCTTGGCAACAGGAAGATGGAATGGAAAAGAGAAAGCGGAGAAGGGGAGGGGGGATCAAAAGGAGAATCGATCAATTCAACAAGTGCTGGGTGACTGGCGGCCGACTGGCAAGCAGGGCAGGAAAATTACATGTAAACAAATACAGTAAACACCTCCCACCCGCAATATTCCTCCCACCGGACTCAGCCACACAAAGCAAAGACAGAAAAACAAAACGCACAATTACTATTTCAACATGGCCTCCTTCATGCTGTTTTGTGCTGCTTTAATCCCTCCACAAAGGCGCAGAGAGAGAGAGGCAGAAAAAAAATAGATTAGAACGGGATTGCTGTTACGTGTGAAGAATTAAATAAAACCGGAGAAACACAGGTTACACTACATGCGGATGCATCTCGAATGCTCGGGAGCAAAGTGGAGCATACATCGGATGTGCTGCAAGGCGCCGTTTCCCGAGAATTTACATCAACAGCAGGTGTTGGGATTTTGTGTAAAAGGTGGGTGTGCTGCAGAAAAGTCTCACACAAAAAATCAGACTTGAATAGGTTAAAAAGGGATTTAGCCTTTCAGGGAATCCACGCACAACTAATGAAAAACATGTCAGATAGGCTACAACTAATAGAATTAAAACAAACAAAGCGTAAAATTAGCGCTAAGCTCCCCCTCAGTTTCCACTTCGTTAAACAAACAAAAAAAGTAAAAAATCTATTTTTAAAAAACAGTCCTGCTTTATGGGCTTTCAGTGTGTGCATATGTTAAGGTTTGCGTTAATAATGACTCACAATGCCCCGATGTCCGTTCTTTTGGAGGCAGACAGCTTCGGCCCTGTGAAGAATCTTTAACAGGGGAACCAGATGATCTGTGTGCCTCCAGAGAAGGAAGGATTTCCGAGCGGAACAATTTGTGTTGCCACAGAGCCGGCCTTGACCTTGCTGGTCATCTTGCTGCTGTGGGCTGAATCTCTTTAACCACTGATCTACGACTCGCATTCCCTCACACACACACACAAAGACGGAGACCCACACCTACGCAAGCACCAATAAACCACACAGAGAGATAGATAGATATATATATACAGAGGCACGCATCGATATAACACACTTGACCTCGCGGCTCCCTGTGTTTAAACTGCTGGGGAATGAGGGGTGGAAAAAAAGGAGCTACGAGGAGGCGCCGATTCCTCGTCTGGGGTTGAAGAAGAAGGAGAGGGATGCTTACCTCGGAATGATGTGTCAGATGGGAGGTGGGTGGGAGCTGCGGGAGGGTTAACAGCAGATTAGGGAGAGCGAGCGAGGATTTAGAAGATAGTTTTTTTTTTTAAAAAGGCTAAGAGAGAATATGTGATTAGAAAATGGAGGAGAAGAAGGGGATTGCAGACAGAAGGAATCAGACTTGTGAGGAGAGACGAGGAAGAAGAGGAGGAGGAGGAGAACGTGGTATCACCAACGGAGGGGCGATGGGTGAGGCAGGGACACGGCAGAGAAGCTGGGTCATTAACAGCCTGCAAGTCTGAGTGCCGATTGAAGCCGCCTGCTGCTTATCACTGCTTATTTACTGTCAGGCCCACAGAGACCCCCAGCAATAAAAAGATTTCTCTCTCCGTCTCCTTTCCCCCCCTTTCCTCTATCTCCACCCCTCCCATTACCCCCTCTACCCCATCATCAGCCGCTGCCTCTCTGCATTTTCTTACTCTCTCTCTCTCTGATCTCCACACATGTCCAAATAAGCAGTACAGGGTAGAGGGGAGGGGGGAGACACACACATATACTCCCGCCTCACCCCGTATCTTCCTTCACCTCATCGTCCTCGCTCTGTTTTGTGTCTGGAGGCCATGTCAGACAGTGTGTGTTGTTTGTCTGTGGCTCTGACTCAGCCTCGGCTCTGCCCTCATTCGCATTCAAACGCGAAGAAAAAAAAATAGAGACACACACAGTTACATACTAATACACACATCAACAATCCATTCATTAATTTTCACATTAATTTCTCACCCTTTTACAGTCTGTCGCTTTTGTTTTTTCTTCCGCCGGCCTTCATTCCCAGCCCTCTCCATTCCCCGAGTGGTCAGCTCCGCTCCACTCCACTTATTTACTTATTACATATTGCCGTTAATAAATGCACATATTGCCGCTAATAGACTTTTGATACAGCATATGAACAAGGCCACAGTGTAATTGAAGAATTAGCATAACACACTCTGGAGCTGCTCCTTGACATTGTTCTGCAGCAGTGCCCCCTAATGGCTGCACGGTGACACTCAGATGGTGGCTGTTGGTTAAGGTTTTCCTTGAAATCTCATCTAAATCTAATAAACTTCTACAAACGTGGAGCAATTACAAGAAAAGAAAAAAGACACAGATGGTCCCGTCACCAGCTGATGGAGGTACCGAAGGGTCCAGTGTGTTCGGATCGTGAGGCTCACAGCTGCACTTGCAACCACTAATGCACCCAAAAAATAAAAACTCAGATAATGCTACAATTTCCCACACCTCATTACACATGTATACTGTATTTAATAGCATGTGTATAACAAAGTGGGATCACCAGACGCAACACTAGGCCTGTCACAACATCATTAATACGAATCTCGCTGCATCCTTATTTAGGAGGTTCCCTTTTGAGGTGTGTTTTCCGGGTGCTGCGAGCTGTGTAAGCCTGCTATTTGCGCGCCTTTCATTCCTCGTACCTGGGGGACAAGCGAGCTCACGCATGTGTCAGTTTGCCGTTATTATTTCCATATGCTCTCACTTAAAACGGCTGGCTAATCCTCGGTCACACGCCAGCAGCGCGCCCAGGATTATCTGTGTTTGTTTTCTCACGCGGAGTAGAGATTGTGTTAATCTCCTCAGAGGGAGAAAAAAGAGAGAGATGGAAAGAAAGAGAAAGAGACAGAGAGGAAGAGAAAGAGAGAGAGAGTGAGAGACCGATGTCTTGCTCATAAGTTTAAAAAAAAGGAAGACACGGGACCTTTGACAGCGAAATAAGACAGAAGACAAGAGACGAGTGACAGAGAGAAGGGAAGGCGGCAGAGGAAGAACAAAGTCAAAAGGGAGATTTAGAAGAGCCTTTGTTCTCTCGACTCTCCAGTTGTGCTTGTTGGCAGAATTGTCCAAAGCTGCATTTGTCATCAGACAAATGTGATGTATGATCTTGATTTAGAATGCAGGAAAATCAAAAAAGAACTCAAGCTGCCAAGGACAGCGGGGTGCCGAACACACACGAGCACGCACGGTCCACATAGACACATTGCGCCGCGTACTGTAAGTGTGTTCACCTGCAGATTTACTCAATCTTCTTATTTTCAGTCAATTACAGTGGAGGCAGGGAAAATCTCCGCCTCTGTGATTTGAATCCTCACCCTTCAGTGATGTACATTTACTGTAATATGTGCAGAAAAAAGAACTCAAGCTGCCACACAGACACACACGTTTTCTCAGTCGAGCATGTGTGCCTGTGGGTCAGCCTCTTTGAGCGGAGATATATTATGTATTGCCAGCCTAGCGTGCAGGTTAGCTAATTAATTTCTGCTAACTGCGAAGCGAATTTAAAAGGGAAATTGTATAGAAATTTGAATTTCAAAAAGGACGGCTGGAGCACGGCAACACAGGACGGAGGAAGGTTACACTTGTAGAGTGCATGGGTGTGTGAGAGGAGGGCAGAATTAACTAGAGAAAATGTGTGTGTGTGCAAGTACAAGGGCTACATAATAATTCCTTTCCCTGTCAGTGTGTTGATTATTGTTTGTAAGGAGGATGAATATATGTAAAAGGTCAGAAAATTGAGCCAAAGATTAAGATTAGGTTTAAATGGCTTGTGTTTACCAAGCAGCAATTTTAAAATGGAAAGATATTTAATTTACAGTGGTATGAAACTAAGATGAAGATCAAGCCAGTGATTTTAGGGGATTGATTTGCTTGATAAATTACTTAAATGTTCAAGTTATTAAAGTTGTTAATAATTAATTTTATTCTGAACGACCAAACAAATCACTTTAATTTGAGTATTTGCACGTCTTTTCCGTTTTTGGTAATGTGGTAGGAAATGCGAAAAACAGAAACAAGAGGAGAATGTAAAAAAAAAGTAGCTCAACACTAAATTCACTTTTTGGAGGTCACTTTGTTTCATTACCTGTTGAACCTGCTCTAATTCTATACTGCTCATTGCAGCAGAAAGTTATTTTCAATTTTCCAGAGAAAATCGAATAAATCTGTCCACGACACCCCAGCAAAAACTATATATTATGAAGGAAATGAGAGTTTTTGGCAACTTATACGGTATGTTTAGATTCTTATCCATTATATTCAATACCATGTGGAAGGCATCTGATTGTTCTTAAATTCATTCGGCAGCAGGACGACCCCAAACATGTAGCCAGAGTCATGAAAAACTATATTCAGCAAGAAGAACAGATGGTGTGGCCCTGCAGAGCCCTAATGTCAACGCTATGGAGTCTGTCTGGGACTACACGAAGAGGCAGAAGACACATCATTATGCTAACTTGTGCTTCCCCGTATCCCCCTCTCCTCCCTCGACCTGGAAATCCTTCCCCCTCTGCCATCATGGAGGAGCTTCCAATTACTTAAATGCACCTCGTGGAGAGAAGAGGCTTTGGGAGGAGCTTTGAATGAGGGAACACAAGTGTATCTCACACGGAAGCATGATGTAGAAATACTGCTCCTTTGTGGTTGTTGTGGCATTTGGTTTCATATTTAACAGGTTATACAGTTGTGCAGTACGTCATATGTGACTGGCATCGCTGAAGGCCAGTGTTATTAATCCCATGCATGGGTGGGCACCTGGGTACATTACAGAACTTGTCTGTCCCAACTCTGCCTCTTAGATCCTCAGAACAACTGCTCTGAACTCTTTCACCATTGAGGCTCATGGTGAAGGGAGATCTTGCCTTTGTAGCATCTCCAAAGCTTTAGAGTAGTCTTCGTCTTTCAATCAAATGTTCCTCCTCCATTGACGTTTTCCAGAAAAATCTTAAGACGTACATATTTTAGATGACTTTTGGTTGCTCTTAGTGGTCTTAATATTTTAGTGTTATATTTCTTATTTTAGAATTTGATCTTAAAAGTTGTCATCCTCCTTTGCCTAGTTTTTTAGTATTTCATATTTATTTTATTTTGTTTCACGAATTGATCTTATAACTTTTTATCCTGTTCTCTGTCTTGCTTTGCTTGTGCATATTTTATTTATACCTGTCTTATATATGAAATTAGTTCAGTCATCTGGGCCAGTCACGAAATTTTTAACTGATAGGAATTGGCATAAAAACCCACGCCCACCTACAGCCATTAAAATGAACTTCTATTCTAATAAATGGTTCAAATCAGTTCGGGAGCAAAACAAAAAACAAAAAAAACTTGATCATGTAATCCCTAATATATATACCATTTGATTTCATTTAATTTCATCATTCATCTCCCCATGTACGTGACAGCTTGAATGCAGCCCAATTTGCGTGCATGCTGACAGTCGCCACAGGGTTAGTAGTGCTCATGCTCGGCTGTAGTGTGCATATGTGAAACAGGCAGATGCCAATCTACTGTGAGCCTCAGAAGTCTTTATCACTGTGCTCCTTTACTAGTTAAACTTCCACAATGCTTTCTGCTTACCAACGTAGACGTGCCCCCCTCCTCTGGTCACTACAGTATCAAACTGTTGCAACCAGGTATTACAGCTAATCTACAATACTTGAAGTGAATATTATCTCGAAAAAAGGTAGCAGATACTATATGTTAAATGACTCAGATAAGATAAAAAAAACTTGATCAGGGCATCCCTAATGCATATATATAATCTGATTTCAACATCCATCTCCCCATGTACATGAGAGTCTGCAGAGTCTTCACTACAAGGGCCTTAGTGCATGTGCTCGGCAGTCATGTGCATATGTGAAATACGTCGATGCCAATAAACTGTGCATGTATGGAACAGAGTCCTCCAAGTGGACTCCAAACAGACTAGAAAATAACTTAATATTAACACTTACACATCTGTGGTGTCCACGGTCCATGTGCTCATCCAGAAGGGAGTATAATCAAGGCTTTAAACTGACACTATGGAATGAAGGATTTCTCACTGGGCAGCTTCAGCTCCTCCACCATCGCATCTCTCCCTTACATTCTCACTGGGATGAGCTAGGATGCAAGAGAGAGATGCAAATGAGGGAAGCAAGGAGACATATTGAAATCACCCTGAGACAGCCCAAATCCACAGAAGAAATGTGGCTCAAAATTTCTACTTGTCGAGTAAAAACTGTGCACAAGTATACCAAGGGGAATTACCAAGAGGATTTTTAAAAGGCAAAGTGTGATCATACCAAATATTGATTGAAGGCATCAAAAGTTTACTTTTAGTGACGAAAACCTTTGCACATATTTTATTGATACATGTCTTATAGTTTAGGAATGTCATACTGTATGGGCCAATCACAGATTTTTAACTGATAGGACTCGACATAAATCTATGCCCACTTCTTTGTTTACACCCGTTACATTTGTCACGTGGAAATGGTGAAAACAGCCATTAAAATGAAACTCAAATGTTTGATGGGGATGTAGGGACATTGTTCAGGTTTATTCAAACCAAGTTTAACATTTGTTCGGTGGCCTGAAGTCATATAACATCATAGAAGTCTCTGTCATGGCGCTCCTTTACCAGCTAAACTTCCACAATGCCTTCTGCTTGCCAACATGGCTTTAAACTGACACTATGGATCACAGGATTTCTCATTGGGCAGCTTCAGCTTCTCCACCATTGGATCTCTCTCTTGCATCCTCACTGGGATGAGCTAAGATGCAAGAAGAGGTGTAAATGAGGGAAGCAACGAGACATATTGAAATCACCCTGAGACAGCCCAAATCCACAGAGGAAATGTGGCTCAAAATCTCTACTTGCCGAATACAAACTGTGCACAAGTATACCCAGGAGAATTACCAAGAGGCTTTTTAAAAGCGTGATCGCACCAAATATTGATTGAAGGTATCAAAAGTTTGCTTTTAGTGGCGAAAACCTTTGTTCAGTACTGTATACATGCAGCAATCAGGAAAAGGACTATGAAGACTGAGATTGTGCAAGATGAGCAGCTGTGGAAATACAGTGTTGTAATGTTTCCAGCAAACTCACACCTTCCGCACCATCCAGTCATATCCCCTATTCTCTCACTCTCCTCCACAGCTGCTACAGCCTTGTTAAATTAATGTTAACCTAGCAGTTCAAACAGCCCTAAATCACAGTCTGAGCCTTCAGAGAAAGTAGGGATCCAGCTGTAAATGAAGTCAGTGTTACTCCTTTCACTTTCAGCTGCTGAAAAAGACGCTAGGGGTTGCGCAAGTGACATGCAGGCAGTTAGTGGCGACGCTGCTTCTGTAACTGCTGTTCTATAAACTCTGTCAGTTGTTACACACTGCAAAAATAGCCTATCAAAAAACAACAAGATGCAGGAAGTCTTGTTTGGCATTAAATGGTGCAGACAAGCATGGAAAAAAACAAAACAAGCGAATCCGTGTTCAGGTGAATTTATTCTTCGAGTATAGAGGTAAACAAGCGCATATCAACTCTAGGTCTTTAATAATGTCTGTTTTATCAAAATGTAGTGAAACCAGCTCACATATGAGCTTTCTTTGGCTTGAAAGATTTGGTCAACTAGGATTTGAGCCTACAAACTGGGGTGCAGCTACAAGCGTCAGTACGACTTTAAGCTGCTTTTTAATGTATGTGCACAAGTTCCACATGAGTCAACGGAGCACTTGTGTGAGAAAACACGAGCGGGGCGGATTTTTCACGAGACAGACAAACGCAAAATCAGGAGAGAAAAAAATAGAAGAACGGCCCAGGTCGCTGCGTGATAAGTGCTTCTTGTAAGGGCGTACGAGGGAGAAGGATGAGTGTGTGTGTTGCTGGTTCGTCAGAGCCGGCACCCCTGTCGCACACACACACCGGAAAGAAAAAAAAAGGATAGGGTGGGTTGGGGAGTGGGTGATGGAGTGTGTGAGGTAGCAGAGGAGGGGGAGGCGGAGTGATGGAGTGCTGGATGGAGGGAGGGCGGGGGGTGATGAGTGTGTGCTCACAGTGTAAGTGACACCTCTCCTCCTCAGACAGATTGTCTCTCTCTCTCCCAGTAATGGGGACCCCGTTAGAGCACCTTTTTCCCTCCTTTTCTTCCCACACATACACTCCGTCTCTCTGTCCTCCGTGACAATTCCTCTTGTTTATTTATATTTTCTGCAGAGATATTCCCCCAAATTGCCTGCATTTCAATGTCGTTCAATCCGACTTTTCTCTCTCTTTTTTTTCTCTGCATAATTTTTAATCAATCTTCACCTCTTTCTAAAACTGCTGATTTCTGTGAAGCAGTTTAGAGAGAGAGAGAGAAAGAGAAGAAAAGAGCTAGAAAAAGACAGATCAGTGAGGATGGAGAGAAAGAGGGAGAGGATATCAATATTCCCACTGCTGGTGGTATCTTCTGAATTTTTTTTCCCCCAGCTTGAATCTGACGGGGAAAATTCTGCATAACCACAGAGCCCATTTATCCTCTGTCCAACATGCTTCTCTGTGCCAATCAGACCGAGATGATTCATATTCATACTTACTTTAAGGACACACATACTGACTGGTGGATTTGAGGACACACCGGCTCAAAAGAACCACTTGTACTTGCACACAAAAGCCCCCCACACCCACCCACTTATGCCTTATACAGGTATTTCGAACCAGACCCAAACATGTTGCTTTTTCTGAAATTTAATCAACCGCAAGTGTATGTCAGGGGTGCCTGTGTGAGACAGTGGATGTATGTGATTACTCGTGTGTGCCTGTGCCCTCACTAACAATCATCTCGGCAAACCAGATCAGAGGCTATCTCTCCGCTTCAGAGGCGCCACGCTGGCGGGAGAGCGGCACGCAATCACACGGAGACCTCAGACAAATAGGCTTCATAACTTCTCTGTAACAAACAATCACAGGGGCCTGAGCCCCTATCCCAAATGAAATCTCCCGCACCTGTGTAGATGCACGGATACAAAGGAATTTTTAATGCTTCTCTGTAGCCAGGTACGAGTCTCCATGGTGATGGTGGGGGTCGCCATGGTGATGGAGATGGTGTTCTAAACAAGGGAAGCATTTTTATAAAAAGCAGGAGCACAGTTCTGTTTTTCGCATTTATCACAGGGGAAACCTGTTGTTTATGGAAATTGTGGGTTGATGTCGCAGCTATATACAGTCCAGCAGGCCATTTCCGCCACCACTCAAAGTGAATTCCAGCTTCATACCGTGCGGCGATATGCAAGTGTTCACATTACTGTTACCGTCATTAGTGAACTGATCTCCAAAAAGGCATAAAGATTTAACATTCTTTTTAACATTTTAAGCAAGATTAATATATTAGTTTTGCGTAGTATAATCTTAAAGTGGAAAGGAAAGGAAAGAGGCACCGCACAAAGGTTTGAGCGCTTTTACCTGATTAGCTCTTTAGGAAAAGCTGGTTGGTACAAATTTCAAAGCTTCACAAATGCTCTGTCTCCTCAAACCTTGCTCCAAAAATCAGCAGCCTTGATTTCCTCTAAGCAGCAGCCTAGCACTCGAAAAATGAAAATAACGGAGGCCCAAAAAGTAAGAGAAAGCTAAGAGAAGAGAGAAAAGCAGTTTCAGGTAACTGTTTCTTCTGTAATGTAATTGATGGCAGCTAACAGGAATGGTGGAGGTCAAGTTGAGGCCTGGAAGACCAGGGAAACATGCCATGAGAACTGCTCACAGGGTTGCAGCTGTGGCTCAGGTGGTCGAGTGGGTTGTTTATTAATTAAAAGGTTAGCAGTTTGATCTCTGAACCTCCCATGTGCAAAAGACACTGAACCCCAATTTGCTCCCAATTAATACCTGGCATTGCAGTTCTGATGCCAATGGTGTGTGTGTGAATGAGAAATACATTGTAAAGCGCTTTGCTCAGGTTAAAAGGGCGCTATATAACCGACCATTTACTGTTGCTATAAAGGCTAATCAAAACCCCCATTTGACTCCAAAAGAGATCAAGATTTAATAGACTCTGGAAAAAAATCTGACCTTCATTGAGGAGTCATCAGGAGAAAACCTATCCTACATCCTCACCGCAAAACTCAGCCTCAGAAGTCCTGTTAATGGATGAAGTTAAAATAGAACTTTTTGGCTGCAATGAGCAAAAGTCTGTTTGGAGAAGAAGGGGTGCAGAATTTCATAAAAAGAACACCTCTCCAACACAGGGGTTGATCGATCATGCTTTGGGCTTGAGTTGCAGCCGGTAGCACAGGAAATATTTCACTGATAGGGGGATGAATGGATTCAATTATATACCTGCAAATTCCAGAGGAAAACTTAACACTAAGATTTAAAAAAAGGTGGTTTTAAAGTGATTCTAAACACACCTCAAAATCCACAAGTCCTTCTCGAGAGGCACGAGCTGAAGGTTTTGCCTCGACCTTAACACCACAGAGAATCTAGACCTCAAAAGAGCAGTGCATGCACGACAGCCCAAGAATCTCATGGAACTGGAGGCCTTTCACAGGAAGAATGAGAAAAAAAATCCTCCGAACAAGAACTGAAAGACTGCTACAGCTGCTACAAAAAGCATTTAAAAGCAGCGATCCGTGCCAAAGACGGAGTTAGTAAGTAATGACCATGTAGGGTGCCCAAAACCTTACTTTAGGCTCTTTGTTTCGTTATCGTGCACCTATAAAATAGGGAAATAGAAAAGCAATCTTGCTTAGAATAATAAAGACTTCATGCCTTTTATAAAACAGGTCATCATTTACTTGCTTAGCTATTCACAGTGACAGAAACCAGTTTCGATCAAACTTTTGCCTCGGCTGCTTCGACTAACATCTTTGCAGCATTATAACAAAACTGCGCTACCTGCCAGGTACTAACACACTTCCCACTGTTTTATGCCAACACTGCAGTGCCAAACAATGCTACAACTAGATAAAATGTACATTGCAACTACTCATGTTTACATCTATCTGTGCTGCATGTAGAAAGCCATGCTAATCTCATTACTCCCACCAACACACCAGCAGCATTCAGCTTCCTGGCAGTAAACTCCACAGCTATAGGCCTATATCCTCTAGTTTTTTGACACGTCAAGAATATCCAAACATCAACTCCCAGCAATGTCACCCTAACATGTAGCTACTTCAGTGTCAGAGCTCTGAAGGATCCTTTCAACTCTTTGAGCATCAAGAACCTCATTGGAAATGCTGTAACATCAACACCTCATGAATGTCTCCTCCGACTTCACACGAAACCGCACCATCTAAGCATCCACCCACAACAACCTTCAAAGTACCACTTCAAAAAAATCCAAACGTCACAACATGTAAGGTAACCATGATATTATTTACTCCGAATTATTCTTAGCGGATTTTTTTTTTGGGGGGGGGGACGTGACCATTCTCGCGACTGTTTGAGCTGTTATCTGTTGGAATAATTCATTATTTGCCATCTCTCCGCTTTTGATATGTAATTTAGCAGTCATCTGTGGAAAATTTAGTGTGAGAATTAGACCAACTGAAAGCACAAACACAGACTATCGCATCTGATGTTTCCAAATGTGACATTTACATAATTTCTTGCTGTTAGAAAGTGTCATCATTACTCATTTTGCAGTATGTGGACGTCTGTGCCTGCTGATTACATACTTTTACATTGGATCTTCTTTTTTTTACCTTATTGCGATGCTACTCACCTTCCTCCTCTGTTCCCCCTCAGGCGGTAGACTATGAGAGCCGGAGCTCCTACTCCTTCTCTGTAGAGGTCCTTAACCCCATTGTGGACCCTCGCTTCCTGCGTCGTGGCCCCTTTAAAGACCGGGCTTCGATCCGAGTAGCGGTCCTGGATGCAGATGAGCCGCCGAGGTTCTCCCGGGCCCGATACCACATGGACGTATCCGAGAACTGCCCTCCGGCCTGCACCGTTGGCCGTGTCAGCGCTGTGGACCCTGACACCGGTCTGACCAATAATATCAGGTGCAGTATAAGGCCTCTTCTAGCATTTCAGCATTTAGATTCCTATAAATTTTGCTCATAAAGATAAAAACTACGACTGGAGCAGGTTCTCCTTGGCTCTTTACGAGGATATTGGAAAGAGGAACTCTTCTTCTAGAGCCAGGTTAGCTGTTTACACTCCTAATATTTAGTGTACAGACATTGCAGTGGTAGTGGTAGTCAGTAAATAAGCCTATTTCCTAAAATGTTCCTATAAGTAATTACTGTTATGAACTCATAACAATACTGCTTTAACTGCAGGGGTTTTACTGCTTAATGACAAATTAAGCATTTAATGCTGCCGAGAGCCATATCGCTTCCTTTATTTAATGTTTTAGAAGATATCATTAAGTTTTTTTGTTGTTTTTTTCCAGGCAGAAACATTTTTAATCAAGGGATATACTGTCTTTCTTGGACTGAAATCCAGCTAAAAGACAACAGCAAGAGCTAACCAAATAGATATAATCCAACTAAATGCCCACACAGTGTTCCCTTGAGCCAGACAGTAACCGCAGACGCTCGCTTGGTTTCGTGCTTCCACTTGTGTTTGCGCTGGGTTTTGTCTCGAACCGTTCGAGGAGGGAGGCGAGTGATTTGTCTGTAACAAGCACAGAGAAGCGTGTCCCAATTAAAAGCAAAAAGTGCTAAGAGTGAGTGTGTGGGGAAGAATGATAGTTGGTATATTCATAGAGATATTTAGATAATCGGGAGCACTTCAAAAGAGCTGCTATCAGCCGCGATTATCTCGCTATATTAATTCTTTGGCCATTTGAATGCCGACTTCCTTATCGCTCCCTCACACACTTGCCCCGTCTGCTTCTTTCACTCGGCACCCTGCTGCCATCTCTGCTTGCTTCCTCCCTTCACTGTTTCTTTCAATACTTCTCCCTGCCCTCTTCTTCATTTCTCTCACCTTGCTTCTTTCAAGCATTTTTTTCCTCCTCTCACAATGCCTTTCTCTCCCTCAGGTTCTCCATTGATCCTCAGTCGGACCCAGAGGCTCTGTTTCGTATCACCCCTGACACCGGCCTCATCACCACGGCCATGGAGCTGGACCGGGAACGTGAGCACTGGCACAACATCACAGTCATCGCCACCCAGAGAGGTCAGAGGTCCCCTTTTGTACGCGGCTTAACACCGAGACATCATTAGAGCATGTTCATTGGATTATTCCTTTTATTAGAGCTGACATTTTTCAATGCCAACCAACATTTTTTCCCACCTCTGACACCTGAGCCCACTGATGAGTAAGAGGTTTAAAAGGAGCGTGCTGTACGGTGTCTGAAAAGCGCAGTATCCGCTGTGCGATGCACTTCGCTAAGCGGCTTAGCTCTCGAGTCATCAAGCCATGAGGGGGAATGCTGTTTTGGCGCCACGAACGGTTTGTTACAGCGGGCCTGTGAATCAATTGATCTATATTGTGTGAATTATCTGATGCTGCAATGGATCCGTTCTCATAAGGATTCAACTGGAAACACAGAATTAAAGCAACAAATCGAAGTCGAGCTTTGCGGCGCTTTAAAAGGCACAACGTGAGAGCGAAAAGGGGAACGGTAATCACCTTTTAGTTTCCAAGTAAGAATACCAAGTTTCAACAAACAGTGAGACACAGGAATGCAGGAACATCAAAAGATCTGTTTAGTTGCTGTTTTAGAGCTTTCAGCTTTTGATCAAAGTGAGGTAACTTTGCCAATTGTTTCTTTGAAAAATCAATAATTCAACTTGAATGAATGAATTAGGAATCAAAAAGCATGTTGACTTTTGTGCTAGGAGCTGCAAAAGGGAGCACAGTTTTCAGTGTAGGTGGTTTTAATGTTGACTGGTGTGTGTAAAACCTATAAGCTATTTGGCCTTGACACAGGTAGTGTGAATAGTAGCACACCTACTCTGCAGTGATAGTGTGAGAAACACAACAGATAATGAAGTGGTTTGGTTTAAAGGCTGGCAACACGGATTAGTATTCACAAATCCCTTGAAAGAATGTCGTGGAAAATTGCCATGATTCATGTTATCCTAAATAAGAAAACAAACACACTGCTGGGTCGATGGTAACTTTATTATTGGATACAATATGGAAAATAAAAGTACATCATTGCAATGGGGAGAGAGAGATCACAGCCCAGATCATAGCAGTGAACACAAAGTCTTGTCCTACTCGCTCATTTTAAATGGGTTGTATATACATCTTATGGTAGGATTTTCCATACCATCTAAAACTCTTAAGTTCTACATTCCTCAGACATAACAGCTTCCTAGAGACGAGACTAAAGCATCTCCTTAAAAGGACTTGTAGCCTGGGTTACATTCCACAAATTGACCAAGGAGCCTCTTCAGACTGAAACTCCAAATCTGAAAAGATCCGTATCGCGCATATTTTACTCCCCCCGTATGCTATCCTTGAATAAGATGAAACACACACTACTGGGTTGTTGGCAGATTTAATATTGTATACAATGTGGAGAAATAGCAGTTCGTCCAGATTCTCAAAGGAGAAGTACAGATGCAACAGCTTTTCTAGCGAACAGACAGTCAGAAATTCCTTGTCATTGGCCAGTATACATAGATAGCCTGTTATCGACTCCATACCATATAAGAGTCCATCTCATCAAGAGCCCAAATCCCCTTCAGGAGTGTAAACATATCATCTGTGGTTGACCTCAGACCTTTTGACCCTGTGGCACTTCTTCAACTATTATGCTGCGTTCCCAGAAGGTTACTCTACTAACAGAAATAGTTCCACAGCAGCAAGGATACATGTATATAAAATTAACACATAGATAACTACAAAAGCACTCGGAGAGCGCAGACCTTTGCCAAGCAGTTCATTTCCACCGGGAAATGTTGAAGAATCCTTCAAAAAATTCCTGGATGCAGATGGTAATCCAGAACATCACCAAAATGAATCATCTGTTCCTTGTGCCATTATTAACATTTCTTGAAAATTTCATTCAAATCCGTTTGTAACTTTTCAAGTTATCTTGCTAACAGACAGACAAACAAACAAACAAACAAACACACAGATAAACGCCGGCAAAAACATTACCCCCACCTGGAGGAGGTACTAAAGAGCTTATGATTGATTTTACTTTCAAACCTGGGATCTTTATTTTTGACTCCTGTAGTGTAACAGAGACATCTCACATCACGATAAGCAGCAGTAACTCTGAACACATGAGAATTTCATTTAAATAAAAAATGACTAAACATGTAAGAAACTGATCATTAATAGAAGATTATCACGTGGTTAACACATAAATAAATGATGACCTATGAGCTTAGAATTGATTTCACAATGAACAAAACCAACAATGCATAAGTGCATCTTATGTCTGTGGCTCTCATTTACAAGCTCATTGGTTTCTATTAGGAAAAAGGGTCATCAATGTATAGTTTAATATTTTAGATGGGGTAAACAATCTCCTCAAACAGATGGGCATGTTGGGCAAGTTTTTAGTGAATGTTATTTAAACTTGTTTTGGATTAACAGTGGAGGTCTGTTGCACAGATATGTTAATTTTTTGTCCACTGGATTTGTTGACTGTAAGAAAAATATTAAATATCACCAAAATACCTATTCTTAATATGTCCTTCAGCTAATATAATTACAGGTTGACAAGTAAAGCCTTGGCTGTTCATTCAAAAGCTAATAATTAATAGTTAAGTTTACAAGACCTTCTTTTAACTTTGCAAATTATGACTGTGAGCGATATGACTCTCAGAAGCAAAGATGGAAGCAGCGCGAAGATGGTTTTGTATCTGATTTTCATGCAAAAAAGCCCGCTGTTTGCATCCCATCTGCTGCAAACAATCAAAGGCCTTTTCTTTTTTTAATCCAAAACATCATCAGTCTCTGTGGCTACACAAATCCAAACCTTAACAACAGCAGCAGCGGATCAGAGAAGAGTCACATGAATCATCTTACTGGTCAGCGCATTTTTGAAGCCTCTGACAAAAGCTGTCTTCCTGCTGATGCTGGGTACCAGCTTAGAGAAACGCTCTGACGTGTAGGGGATATTTTTGAAAGCAGTGAAAAACAACCTGTTGTGTTAGTTTGGGGGTTTGTATTAAAATTAACACCGGCATCCTGTTAAATCTTGGCTAAGCTCCAGTGGTACTTTTTTTTTGGCAGGTGACAAGTCATTAAAGCCCTAAAATGAACGATCCAACTGGTTTGTGTAAAAAGTGAAAGCGTTGTCAGAGAATACTGTCCGGCGTCTGCTGTGCACAAGGAAGGGAAAGTTGTTTTCCTGCCAAGGCTTGCTCGGGACAAAGTTAATCTTTACTTAAAATCTACTCAGGGGTCCTCGTGGCAGCGATGTGTTGGTAGGACTGTGGCGGCAGCACAGTGAGTGGCTGTCTTGAATAATGAGCTCTATCTAATAAACAGACTGTTGGAGGCTGTGTTGACATAAAGCACAGTAGGGGCCCTGCCATGGCCACAGGCAGGCCAGCTCACCCAGTGGCAGTACAGCGAGAGCTCATTTTCGGCTTTTCAGCGATGGAAACCAGTTGCTGTCATCCATGACACAGTGTTACTGCTCAAGGTCTGAAAGCGTGTTGTGGGAGCGGATGTGTGTGAATGTGTGTGTGTGTGTCTCAATTTGCAGAAAGCGTGGTCCACTGTGTTGCACGGTTGCCTGCCTAGATAGATGATGTGTGCTGGTGAGCCCGGATTGTGTCATAGCAGCCTGAAATGTAATGGTGAATGTTCAGAAGGCTCAGAGTATGACTTCATGCTTTTCAAGCGCCGCGGCTGTGAGAACTTCATGTTCGAGTGTGTGCATAGAAAAGTGAATGGGGTGTGGGAAACCTCATGCCAATCCATTTAAACTGCGTCCTTGTGCAGCTGCATGCAGATTGACTTCTTTTTTACATCCCCGCCTCTGCTTCTTCTCTCGCTTTCTTAAAAACACACGCACACACACACTTGACACCGAGAGATGCTTTGGCTAAGAATGGAACAGTTTGATGTGGAAAAATCTGACTGCTATGGAAGCATCAGTTATACTCCAGCTGGGAGCCTGTGAGCTGTAACACAAGCCAAATGAAACCAAATGTACTACTGTTTATTTAGCCAATTGTCTGCTCGCTAATGTGATCTGAGTGTTGTGGAAGTTTTTGGACAAAGACCGAGATGCTTGATCGTGCCTATGAGGGCAATTGAATGAAATTAATGGAGTGCAAACTTGCATCCCTTCTGTGCCTATTGTACACACCGGTGTTTCTTTGCAACGGGGAATTGTATTCATATAATTTTCCATATACAGCTGTGTATGTGTGTGTGTGTGCATCTTTGAAGGCTGTGTTATGATATGTTGCTCTCTTGTTCTTTCAGATAATCCCAGCCAGGTGTCCAGAGTTCTGGTTGCAATAGAGACCTTAGATCTGAATGACAATGCACCCGAGCTGGACAGACAGTACACAACAGCCATGTGTGACTCATCCTCCATCGGGCAGGTCAGTATGTCCCAAAATGACCTGTAAAGTCAATGTGTATGTGGGTGTGAAGCATTCAGTGCCAAAACTAGAATCTAAAGCCTCTATGTGTATATTATTTTGCTAAAAAAACTTTTATTTGAGTGGAATGAGACACTTCTAAGTAAATTAGTGCAGTCTATTAATCAATCTTTTTCCACTACATGACCATAGAGCAGCTCTGACTTGTCACAGGTTCTGCTTTTTGTTCCCCCACCCACCTCGGGGACAAGTTCCTGGAACTGCATTTTGGCACTGCTCAGTCCTCAGTTCAGTTTAGGGTTCTTGGCAGTGCTGGAGATTGCAATTTGTCAAGAAGATGTGAGAAGAATTTAAGTAATGCCTACAGAGCAGCAGCAGCAGCTTTGGTGCTCAGCGAGTGTCTACATCGGAGGTGTTTTCGAAGGAGTCCAACACACAATCTCTGCAGTCAGACATGTAAAAAACAGGAAAATACACTTGCTGCGTGGGGCATAGCACGAGTAAAACACAAGCCTCCGTAGATGGCGAGGTTGATGAATAAAATAGGAGTGTATCTGTTCTGTTAGACGATGATGCGGATGACTGAAAACCACAGCTTGAAATGCTTTCTGTGTAAAAACAGCATTAGTACCAAAGCCTTGCATGTTTCTTAAAAAGTCAGGTCATGGCCTATCAAGGTTCTGAATTTAAAAAGGTTTTGTATGTGATGCTTTCAGACCATTCAAGTGTGTGTTAATGGGTTGAATCAAGGATAATAGGGGTTGGAAATTTCCAAATGCTACACATATGAATGCATTTTTTTGTTTGGGATGGTTAAAGATACAACTATTTGGTCCAATTGGACCAATACTTTGGTTTATGACTAAATACCTGCAAGCACATGAGCTGCACATATGCCAAACATTACACCTACAGAACATCAGTATGTTAGCATCGTGACTGTAAGCATGTTAGCATATACAGTACTACATACTGTATGTGTTTCTGCACGCCATATACAGCCCATATAGTACGTAGGTTCCAGCATAATCAAAGCTGATGGTTACCACTTTTATGTCAGACAACATATGCAAACGTTTTATGCTCCTGCACAAATCATACGACTAAGACACGAGCAGCCAATCTGTAAACACGTCATTATGTTGTCAGGCGAGGAGTTAGATAAGAGGGTCATGCTGTCAGATTGATTCATTTCAAACAAAGATGTGTCCTACAAAGGAACATTAAGTACTTCAAAACAGATTTCCTTCAAAATAAGGACGCGTATTGTACGAAAAAAAAACACGCCTATTCAAATACAGGAGCATACGGAGTGCAGTAGCACAAAGCTGTATCTGTTCCAATGTGGCGCCATGCAGCTCCGGCATGCCCATTCACCGTGGAGGCAGGTGAATCCTCCATGGCCTGTTATCAGAACACAGCAGCTATTCACATTGTAATTAAACTTGAGCCTCCTCTCAGACTGCCTCCCTCCTCGCCGCCATCCTTCATGCTTTATTTGTGTTCCTGTCTATTTTTCTGCATCGCGCTTTTCTTACTTGATCCCGTCTCAATTATAGAAATCATCTCTTTGCTCCTCAGTCTCTCCTTGGAAACCATCCTTTGCTCTCCTTTCCTTTTTTTTGTTTTTTCTTCCTCTCCTCCATCCTCAGTATTCCATGCTGGCTCCATCACTATAATTTGGTGTCTTGGCCCATCTGTTGTTTTTTGCTGGTGTTTTCATTGCTCTGCTTGTGTCTTTGTTGCTTCGCCACTAAATCTGTGATTCTATGGCAACCACTTTGATTTGTTTTTGCCTGTGATGTTCATGTTTGTGCCTGTGTATACTGTTATTTGAGTGAGCGGGAGACTGTTCAAAAAAAAAGAAAGAAAGAAAAGAAACAAGAAAAAAGGGGAAAATTATGATATCTTCCAGTGTGTTGTGTATGCACGTCTCTGTATGACAAGTCATTAGGCAGAACACTTTTGAATATTCACACACAGCATAATGCGAGCGAACACAGCAAATCTTATCAAGGCCTAGAGACACTGACTAACACGCGGAGCATGCGGCACCCATCATCCCCGCATTCAGCCTTGTAACTAGCACTCGAAAGCATTCCTGAAAGAGCGTCTTGCATAATGACGACCAGAGTTTTTCATTAAAAAGAAATTACCCATCAGCTTAGGGCTGTGGGAGATTTCTTTCAGATAAATTTTGCTGCGATTGTCAATGCAGACTTGTGCAGATGCTATTACTAAATTGAAAGACACACTGCAGTGTATCCGTGAAAGGCGATTCACGTCAAGCACGGTTATTTATGTGGTGTGAGTATCCGACACAGTTCGCTTGTGTCTCCGCGCTAATTGTTGGGCTTGTTTTTTGATTCCTGCCAACGTCAGCTAATGGTTTGTAGCTTAAAGCAATCTCTGTGTAAGTGTTTTTCCCCCTTCATTCCTTTTCGTTTTCTCTCTCTCTATGCATCCTCACGCACATTGACGCCCTCCCTTCACCCGGCCTCCTCTGCTCTCTATCTCTGTGTTTCAGGTGGTGCAGGTGTTGCGGGCGATTGATAGAGATGAGGGAGGGAATGACAGCACCGTGTATTTCAGCATCCCTCCGGAGTCCAGCGCTGCCCTCAACTTCAGCGTCAGGGACAGTGGTGGTAGGCACTCAATCTTTCCCTCTCTGTGAATTCCTCTTAATTCCCTTTTTTTCAGTCCCCTTGGCAGGCACGCTGTTTTTTTTCTCTCCCACTTTTTTAAGGCTCTTAATCCCACATATTTTTTCCGCCTTTCTCTTTCCATCTTTGTCTTTTCTCCTATTCTCTTTTTCTCTCACCATCCTCTCGAAAACCCCTCTGCCTCTTTAACTCCCCCTTCCCTTTTTCTGTCTCTGCCTCTCTCTTCTACCATCCATCTCCCAACTCTGGTGGCCCCATTGTTTTGCTTTGTTATCCTCCTCTCTTTTGTTCGTCCCTCTTGTTTGCCTTCCCATATTCTCTACATCCATCTTCTCCTTTCCACTACCAAGTACACTTACGGTTTCCACTGAAAAGCTTTTGAAGAAATCAGAGCTGCTTCATTTCATTCACTTCAACGGAATTGAATTTAGCTACTTAGTATTTGTTTCTAGTTTCCAGAAATACTGCTTTCTCTGTCCCTCTTTCCTGCACAAATGGACACTTACTATATTTAGAGTTTGAGTGCATGTTATCATAAACATATAAGAGCATGAAGTATAATTTTTTTTATTCATGTGCCATGTTAGCTGAAACATCAGTTGAAGTGTCGTATATAATGTAAAAAAAAAAAAAAGAGAGACAGTATTATGTTTTTTGACTAGTGGAACCAACTATAAATGCAACACTGATATACATATTAGGACAAGATAAGCTAAGCTAAGCTAAGCTAAGCTAAGCTAAGCTAAGTTAGGTTAAGTTAAGTTAAGTTAAGTTAAGTTAAGATAAGATACACTTCATTGTCCCAAAGGCAAGGGCAATAGTGTTACTGTATAGCTGCAACATCACA
>OMNN01097684.1:0-12540 GCA_900302755.1 Chromis chromis
GGGGTTGTTGCGTGCTGACGCGAGCTGAGATAGTCGGGTGCAGGGCTACGAAGTTAAACTCAGCCGCTTGCAGTAGTCGCTCATCTCGTCTGCTGATAGGGGAAGTGCGCCGAGCCGAGCTGCGCCGCGCCAATGCAGGGATACGAAGTTAAACGAAATGCAGCGGCTGTCTCAGCTAATTACTTTATATATTTTCTATGCAAACACGGTGAATGAACTTTTTTGTATGGTGACAGTAGGCTACATACGTAGCTTTACACGGCAATAAAACAGCAGCTACTACTTACAGCATTCACGTGATTTTTTATGCATGTTGTACACACATGGTAGGCCCTTGTCTTGTCTTCACTTAATGTGAAGTATTCCCAAACAGCGGAGTACTTCGGCGTTTTGTCTTCAGTTGTTTACAAACACGGGCGAAGTGAAGCGTTACGTCAGTAGACGGTAGGTTGTCTGGCGACAAGGTGGCTGACTATCCAGTTAGGGAGGCAACACATTAATAAGGGAATTTAGTCCCTAGTAACTAGTTACTTTGAAAGTAACGAGTAACTTAAAGTAACTGAGTTACTTTTGAAAGAAGTAACTAGTAACTTTAACTAAGTTACTAATTTAAAGTAACTTGCCCAACACTGGTGACCATGCAAATCAATTTTTTTGCTGTGTCTCCTCTGAAGTTCAGTAATTCCCCTGATCAAAAAACATTTAGAATCTGATCCAGTTTAACACACACTGAAGTTTAATATATATTTTTATTTGAGCATGTACATTAACTTCACATTACCTCCTTTCTTAAGGTTCAATCACCGTTTTCCTTCTCTTCTCCAGGTTCTGTATGAGCAGGGAATCTCTCTTCGCTCCTCCTTCCTCTTCTTGTCGATCTGCAGCGTCATTCATGTAATAAGGACTTTCCTGCTCATGCCGAGAACCCACATCCCTTATCCTCTGCCTCAGTGCTACACCTACGGGTGAGAATATTACAGAAAACTTTGTAGCAGCTCTTTTTCCTTGAGGTCATACATATAATCATGATGGATAAAACATGACATGTGCTTTTCCTGATGCCCAGAGTGCACTGTGGAAAAGCCAACACTTACAATGTGGAGCAGGTTGAGAAGATGGGAGCTGGAGCTATGACAGTGTCACAGGAGAGGGAAAACACAATACCTGAGGACAGCACAGAGACCAAAGACACAGAAAAAGGTACTTATTGTTACCATCACCTTAATATTTAAGGTGTCAGGTGCAGCAAAGGTGGTGAAATATGACAGTTAAAGCCAAAAATGTCCTCTTCCTATTTGCCTATGCAGGAAAATATAGAGAAAAAATAATGCCAACAGTATTTTCTTTCTTATTCTTTGTTTTCTACTCCACTACAGGCACACACTGTACATTGGTGTGCAGGCTAATTTAAAGGTCTTGATGATCAGTTGTTAAAAAACTGTAATCTGGATCACAGTGATCCGGATTTGTAAATCCCATGCTCATTCAGGATCAGATAATCCATCTTACTCTTGTGCCAGTTTTTCAAAGCAGCACTGAATTGGATACAAACCTTTCCCAAACTCAGATTATCAAAGCTCTAAATGGAAATACATATCACAGTGTAGTTTACTAGAAATGTACAGAGCAACAGGTAGAACAGCCAACATGGGGGCTGCTTTTAGGGTTCTTAACAGCACAATAAATTAACACAACCATCCTGTTCTGACTCACAACAAATAAGTACGAACAAGCAAATAAACATTATTCACAAATACATTGTCTGTATTTTGAACATGTGTTTTAAATCATAAAAAGGCTAAACTTTCAATAGTTAATGAAAAAAAGAAAGTGAAGAGTTCTTCATTTACAGAGAGACCAGCTTTTTAACTCTCTAAACCCCAGCAGGTTTAAAAGGCACATTATCTTTAAAAAAAATTAATAAGGTTTTGACTTCCTATGTAAAGTGCCCAAGATTACTTATGTTGTGAATTGGCACTGTGTAAATAAAATTGAACTGTAATGAATTAATCAACTAATAACTGCAGCTCTAACTGATATTTTCAGCTTGTTTTCGGTGCTTCAAAAAAATTGTCACAGTGGCTGTGATTAGACCTTCAGCTGACATTGAGATAACGGGCGATTTGTAATTTAGCAGTGAGCTACACCGATCAGGCATAACATTATGACCACCTGCCTAATATGGGTGTCCTATGGGGTCTGGCACCAGGACGTTGGCAGTGGATCCTTTGGGTACTTTGGCTTGTGCAGTGGGGCCTCTGTCAATCAAACTTGTTCCACTGCATCCTGTTGATGCTTGATCAGAATGGGGTCTAGGAAGTTTACCAGGAGGCATTTCTCCTTTTTTAATGTTTTAGTCATTACATTAATTTGAAGTGATGTGTCTGTACATTTCACTTTTATCTCTATTTGTGGTGTCTGCCAGCTCTCAAGGAAAAATTTTTTGCTTTTTGGCAGCTAAATATTTCATAGTATTCATCAGGTTAGTTGCTAACTGTCTGCTGTTTGTTGTTGGGCAGTTGAACGGTGGTATATTTAGCCAAAAACTGCCAAAAAAGAACGTTATAAAAAAACAGTAAAACTGCAAGCTGCGTACATAAATGCAGTTGTGTTAATATAAATTAATATGAATTTAATGATTAAATCTGCTTTAAGTTGTAGATGCTGATATAGGTAGTCAGTAGCAGTATTAAACCATAGGAATGGAGATAAAGTAAGCTTTGAATGCTATGTTTTAAGCCTATATAGTCTCGTCTGGCTTTTCATTCTTGATTAACTTGTCAATTCTAAAGAAATAATCATATAAGTATATATAATACTGAAATACATTAATTGCAAGTTCACAGTGTCAGAAATGATTTCTTCAAATGGTTTGTTGTCTGACCAGTTGGTGAAAAGATATTCAATGTACAGTTGGAGAAGCAGCCAATCATCACATTTAAGACAGCAATAAATGACAATTAATTTTAAGAATTCTTCATTCGATGTATAGGTTAATTAGATTCAAGGTAAATGTTGTACATGCAGGGCAAAGGTAATTGCAACTGTCAGATATATACAGTGTAAAGTGTCGTAATTCACTCTAAAATGTAATGTGGAATGATGTAACATTTTACAAAACACTCTATTCAAGTTAAGTGTCTCAAGTTAAGTGTCTCAGTGCAAATTGCTTGAGTGAATGTACTTCTGGCCCTGCATTAAATCTGTATTCACATCATCCTTCTCCATTTTCTCCTATATGTTCCTTTATAGGATCATACATAAAGATGCATGTGCAGCAAGCATACACGTATCATATGCACATCTTGCTGCACTAATTTCTATAAATATTTTGCAGGCTTTCATACCTATTTCCTGGCTCCTGTTGTTGCTGAGGTGCAATTTGGTCCTGAAATGGCAAAGCCCCCCTCCTCCTCCAGTACATTGTGTCTTTGTAGGGCCTCATGACAGCCATATGGCCCCTTTGTATTTGTAGATTGCCAGTAAGTAGTGGATGTGCAGTGAAACAGAAAGAGACATTTGCCCTAATGATCTCCTGTGCTGCTTCTTTCTGTCCCTTTAGATTTGTTGCAACCTGTATGCTAAGGTGCCGCGTCCCCGCATCAGGCTTCCGAGGGCCAATCCAATACCACTGACACGTTCTGTCTTTCCTCTGTACATATTCGTGTTCCGGCTAAAGTGGCTGTATGTTCTCTCCAGACCGGCTTGTACCTGTGTGAATGCCCGCTGTGATTTCCCCAGTGTTAGCAATTCAGTGAACATCCCAACCCTTGTCTGCTCTGAACACCTGCAATTACTCTCACTGTCCTCAGTCTCCCCCAGCTCTCCCTTCCCTGCCTCTCACGCTCTCTGTCTCTCTGCACACATTTTACTCTGGCTTAAAGTACGGGAAGAGGGAAAAAAAACACTAACAAGTGCAATGAGAGAAAGACTGAAAAAGACAAAGAGGTGTGATTAATGATCAAGAGACATATTAAAAAAGGAAGTGGGAAACAGAAGAAGGAAGAATAGAATAGTGATGAAAAACATACTGTATTGGACTTCCTCAGGGGAAGATGCAAATGATTTGCATCAAAGTATTTAAAACAGTCCTTATATTTAGAATCATGGTAGTTTGTCGAATTACTTTTGACAAAAGAGAAACGATGTAAAAAATCTGTCGTAACAGTTAATGCAGTATATTTTTAAACCCCTGTAACTGAAGCTGAAAGTTACCCTCCAATCACTTCCTGATTGCTTCATTTCAAATTGAGAGCAGTGGAGGTCAATTGCATTCAATTACATTACAATTGTGTCACTTTCCTCATACCTATACATCCAGCTGTATTTCAGCTAACAGCACACACCTGATAATCAAATACGTGTTCGACACATGCAACATGCCTACTAGTTTGAAAAGAGACCTGATCACAGCCAGATTACAGGCTCCTTCTGAAGGTCTGGTCCATTTACCCGCCAGGGTCGACAAATTGGTGCCAATCACTGCACTTTCATTCCATCTGCAGACCCGCACTTCCATTCTCCAAGAAGTCTAATCTAGTTATCTCTTCAAAACGCTTTCCTCGGCCGCATGCTATGCAGAGAATAGCGAGCGATATGAAAACCGTATTCTATCCTTATCTGGTTGTTGATATTCATTTATTCATTGCTTTTGTTGAAATACTACATTTTGATGTTTTGGTGTACCAAGAATCAGACTCCTACCTCAATACCTGCATCTGAATAAATAAATACAGATTTGAACGGATTGATATTTTTTTGTGGTGTTTATGGATGTCGGGCCTGTCTTTTTGGTCATCCAGAAAAATTTACCCTGGTGCCTTCAGTGACAAATTATGATGCTGTTACAGGCAGAAAAGCTCCGGACTCGGCTGCAGGATTTGGAGAAGCTCCTGGCTCACTTTGATTGCCGGGGTAGATCTGGGAAGCAGCACCACCTGCTGAAGTATCACATGGCCCGGCTTTATGAGCATGAGCACCAGAGGGAGGATACTCTACCCAATGCTCTGGAGGATTTTCTGGCCTTCCAAGGTAACGGCAGAGAAAAGTCAAGATAATTCCACCCAGCCCGTCACTCCTTTTTAATCTTCCCCATGTGGTCGTGGCATCTCAAGAGACACTTGGCAGCCTTTTACTTTGTGGAACATGAAACCCGCTCATGTGCCATTGTAAGTATTGTGTCACATTTTGGCTGCGAGATGATAACATGCCATATCAGTACATGCAAGGCCAGCGAGCATGGCTAAGGAATTTGACATGAAACCACCCCCGGCATTCCCGCAAATGGGCTCCTGCTCTCTCTGCGTCTCCCACAGTGTGACGCTGTTCCAGATAGAACGCAACACAAAGCGATTAAATCAGGGAGCAGGCAACAATACAAACCTCTCCCAATTACTTTAACACAATGCTGATATATCCTCATTATCTTTGGAGGGGAAAAGGCTTATAGGCTCAGCTGCACAGGCCAAATGGAGACAAATCATAACAATATAGAACAAGGCGGCGTGTGACCAACTTAATCCCTATTTATATGACAGGCGGTGCATCTCTAATCCCTGGTTTATTATGATTATAGTTGCAATCATGATAACAGTTGTCTAACAATCCCCCTCCCAACACCCACACCACGTACACACATAGTTACCAGCCATGCTCTTTAAGACGCTGGGTGGCCCAGTAATGATTTAATGAGTATGTGGGAGTGACGGGCTCACTGTGTGGGCAACAGAGGCAGAACAGCACGCACTGAGGCACCGACACACACACTTATTATCTCTCATTTTGTGACATGAAGCCAAAGAGACAAGCAAAGTGTGTTGCAAAATGAAGCAGCAAACCAGACATATTGTGCTAATTGTGCTCCGCTCCAGACTGGCAATGCAGCCGAATGCAAAGTGAGACCAACAAAGGTGCTAGCATCTGGACAGAAATGCATACGGTTTAGTTTTTTTTACGCAGTACAGATACGCAGGAGGGGGATGAGAGTCCTCGCACGAATTAGCACGGAAAATGAGAGATGTGTCAAAACGCAGCTTACCAGCTACAAAGAGTCGGAGAGAATAATATTCTTAGTGAAATAATCCGTGAAAGAGTTAATGTGGTTTTATTTGCTTTGTTCTTGCAGAGGCACGGGAGACCTTCATAAAACAATTTTCCTTGCTGGAAGCTTCCACGGGCACACTTTTAGCCCAGCTGCATGGCATTACATCCACTTTGAACTGCAGCATCGGCATGACAGAGGAAGAGGGGAAGGAGAGGAGGAAGGATGAAAGGAGCAGGGGTGTGTGTCAAACCTTCACAGACACCCTGCTCATGATCAGAGCATCTCAGAAGCAGCTAAAGCAGGCAACGCTGGACTTGGATAACATGGTAGGCGACTCAAACTTACTTAATCCTCAGCATAGTGAGTGTATACAGTGGGGTCCAAAAGTGTAAGACCACATTAAAACTCTGTAATATTTTCGTGCAAACTTGAAAATAATCACAAAGTTTGAGGATTCTGCACCAATTCTAGGTCAACAAATTTGCAAAAGGAAGCAAATTTGTGGCATTCCTTTGTGCAAAAGGTCAGATTTTCACATTCCTGACATTCTGGTGGACATGATCTTCTCATGAGAAGCTTGTTCAAGTAAATCAACTTGCAGCCATTGTTCATCTGTTATAAATATGTCTGTGTCTCATGTTTTCAGCAGAACGTTGCTTAATAAGTAGCATTATGGTGGAACACATGGCATCAGAACTAAGCGAAAATGTCAGAATTCAGACTGTAATTCCAAGCAAAGACGATCCTCCTCAGCATCCAATCACAGGTCTCTAAGGGGTCTCTAAGGATCAGTTGTATCCATAGCACAACCAGGCAGACCAAAAGTGACCACACCATCAGAAAATCAATATATCAAGCTTTCAGTTTGAGATACAAAAGCAACTTCATCACAGATACAGAATTTGCTAAATAAAGAACACAAGGCTGCCGAGCAGTGGTCTCAGAGGACGAGCTGCATCTCTGAGCATTTCTCAGGAGGGGAAACAAGGCCAGACACTTGGGGTGAGCTGAGACATACCAGCATTTCACAGTGGATGAGTGGGAAAAAAGGCCTATTTACTGATGAATCCAAGTACAAGCTTCATAGCAGTAACAGAAGGAAGTGAATCGAACTACTCTAACCAAGGAGCACTCCATTCTTAACAAGCATCCCACATGCTCTGGTTTACGTCTTTGTGGAGAACGATTCATACTGAAGCACAAGCACACATCAAAGTTTTGCAAGAACTACTCAGAGACCAAAGAAGACCAAGGAGCTTTGAATGTGGTGGACTTTCCACGGTCATCTGACGTCAATCCTACTGAACATTCACTGACAAAGTTAAACCTTCCTGGCATCACAAGAAGCTCTGTGGAACTTTGTCCAACTGTGCTGGAATCACATGGGTTGACATCTCAAGTATGGTGGTCATTAAAAAATTTTGGATTTAATTGTAAACAAATGTGAAATAGTCGTAATTCAATTAGAGGTCTCAGATTTTTGGGCCCACTGTATACTACATAAAATGCTCTGGAAGCTGAAATGTATTATTTTGTCTATTCCACAAGCATTCTGATATTGTATGTAACATGATTGATTTCTTGTCCTTACTGTGCGATGCTGCAGTTTACCACGCTTGGTGCTGTGCTTTTGTATAGATCCACGAAGATTCCCCAAAGCAAAATCATCTTTCTCCTCCCCCCCCCCACTCTCATACGACCACTCCATCTGAGCAGCAAACTCCTGCCTCCAAATGAGAAATCCAACCAATGTGTGATGGACACTAAAATTACCAACTTGTTCTTCACCCACCGGGAGGCTTTTCACTGTCTCTCCACGATGCTTGCAGAAATCTATTATGGATACTCCCGCCATGTTATTTAGGTTCGGGGAGATGAGTGAGCTTGTTTTGCCAATATATACATAGCTCTCGATTTCTGAGTGTGTGCATGCAGACACACTGTACTTCCACAGTCCTTATCACTCAGCTAAGCCTGAAGCAGCAGCAATTTAATTCCTTATTAATAAGCAGAGCAGTTGCCCAAAATGAAGAAAAAATGCTTGTGTGTCAGGTGTTGATGCAGTTTTTCCATTTTATTTGCATTTTCTCAAATTAAATGTCACTCTGGGAAGGATTCAGTATTCAGCAGTATAAACATTCCATTTATCAGTACAGAACTTAATTTTGTATTTTTTTTCTGTATGCCAATGCTTTGAACCTTTTTTGATTACATACATTTAAGTGGAGAAGTTCATTATATAACTTTTATTGTTGGTTAGCAAACCCCAAATGCCCATTTGATGCGGACCCAGGCAACTTTATCTGTTTTGTTTTTTTTCTTCTTTCTTCATTTCAACTCAATTTTATTTAAATATTGCCAAATAATAATGTAAGTCATTTCAGGGCACTTAATATAGTGAGGCGAGGTGAAGATATTACAATACCCAACAATTAACCTTTGAGCAACAAAGAAAAACTCCTTTTTAAAAGGAGAAGACCTCCGACTGACTTACAGAGGTCTGCATTAATCCGGTAAGGATGTGCAGATGGGTCAGTAACCACAGACTAACTATAGAGAGAGAAGATACAAAGGTGATGATAGTGGCATAAATCTATTGAGAGTGAAGGAGAGGACTAGAGGAGAGGGGCTCAGTGCATCATGGGATGTCCCCCAGCAGAGTAGGCCTACAGCAGCGTAAAATAAGAAGTAGTTCAGGGTCACCCTAACTACAAGCTTTATTCATCATTTTTAAGTCTAATCTTTAAATTAGAGAGGGTGTCTGCCTCCTGAGCCCAAACTAGGAGCTGCTACCACAGGAGAGGAGCCTGACAGCTGACATTCTGCTTTTGGAAACTCTGGGAACCACAAGTCTGCACTCTGCCAGAAAAGTGCTCAAAATTTTGACAATGTTGCACAGATGACAGACGGCCCCACTTTATATGTGAGTTTAAGGACATATCCTGGTCAAGCTGCCTTAAAGTGGATCTGAATGCCAAGGCAGTGCCATGCTGAGTAATATGTTAGAAAGTCTGTTTCTGAGGTGTGTAGGGTCAAATACAATAACAACAGGTTTGTGTGAATTTAGAAGAAGAAAGGTCATCCATGCCTTTATGTTCTTGAGACATACTAGAAATTTGGCTAAATTACTTCTTTCATCTGGCTTCATAGATAAATATAGCAGAGTGTCATCTGCATAACAATGGAAATCTATGAAGTGTTTCCTAGCATTGCTGCCTAACAGAAGCATCTATAAGATAAAATTAGCAATCCTAGCACAGAACCTTGTGGAAGTCCATAACTAACTTTTGTGTGTGTGAAAGAATCACTGTTTCCAACTGGAATTTATTTGATAAATATGATGGTTCCTTTAATTCCAATGACATGTTTCAGTCTCTTTAATAGAATACTGGGATCAGTGGTGTTAAACGCAGCACTGAGATCTACCAGGACATAAACAGAGATAAGTCCACTGTCTGAGGCTATGAGAAGATCATTTGTGACTTTCACCAGTGCAGTTTATGTGTTATAATGTATTCTAGATCTTGACTGAAACTCCTCAAACAAACTATTTCCGTGCAAATGGTCAAATAATTGACAGCTTTTCAAGAGTTTTACAAATATAGGGGAGGTTGGACAACTGTCAAAAGTAGGCTTTTTATGTACATGGTTAATTACAAGAACCTTTACTTCCTGCTGTACAGAGCCTGATAATGAAGATGGATTGATCAGCTCTAATGGTGTTCAACACGTTGATGGTTTAGATGACGCAGTTTTTGAAATTAGCTCCGAGGGATCTATAGGTGAAAAGTAAATGAATAATTAATTATGCTTGATGACTCGTGTGGCAGTTGTCGGAAGGAAGTGAATTTTACAGCTACTTTTTACAGCTGTCACACAGATCGAAAATGTCTCAAGAAACAAACACCACTGTGTCTAAAAAAAAAAAAAATCCCCAGTTAGCCGGAGTGTGAAAAATCCTTTGATTAGTGTTATTTGGAGAGTTGAGTTCATATGATTTAAATACACGTCAAAAACAGTCAGAAATGTCTACCTTCTCTAATTTCTCACACCTGCTCACTGCAACGTTGCCTTCCCTCTCTCACTTATTCACAGATCTTTCCCTTTGACGTGGCGCCAGGACCAAACAAATGGAACATTATGGTTAATGACTCGCAGGTCTTAATGAAAAGGTAAGTCAGGTCAATGTGTTTTAACTGGTCAATCAAAAACAAAGACCACTATAGTAATCTATAGAACATCACCTCTTCTGGTTTCCTTTTTTTTAGCGTGTCACTTACGTTGTGGTTAGACTAGTCGATGCTCTTCGGCTGCTCAGAGTACACAGCACTATTATGTGGTGGTTACAGGAATCTGGACTGGAAATCCAGTGAGGGGAAGTCATCAATGCTGAAATCTATTTCATCTCTCCTCGGGCAGTTATAATGGCCTATTATTCTATGTTACTTGCTTTCTCCCCCTTTTCTCCTCCTCCTCTCACTGTGTCGACCTTTTTTTTTCCTCCCCTCGCAGCCACAGAGAAACAGCGGACCACATTGAGGCCGTAGCCAGCAAAGCAGTAAGAGCCTCAAAGCAGACTTTCAGCTTCCTGATGGATCTACTGCAGGACAACTCCACAGAGGAGTACATCAGGAACCTAACAGAGCAGTGAGCACAAAAAAAAAGAACCCAAACAACACGCCCATGCAGACCACCACAAGCAGAAAGAATAGTCGCATAAGCATTCTTTCTTGCAAAATCCCAACAAGCTGTATGAGTCCCTGGATTATTGTGCTTTTGCAGTATATTCCTAACAAAGTGCACCTATCCCTGTATTACAGCTCAAGGTCCTCTTCTCCACAGCCGCCTCTTAAAGCACGCCGGAGTTAAGGAGTAAGACATTTAGCCACAGGGGGACAGCTTCTCTCCACTGTAAGCCTATTGCTTTCTTGGATTTGCCGCACGCTCGCTGCATCTCCTAGCGTGTGATTGCTCTGAGGATTATCCTGAATGCTAGACAGAATGATGCAAAAAGCCCTCCGGTGGCCATGATGAGAGCAAGAAGCGAGGAGCTCAAAATTGATTACCCCCTTCTAACAGTAGTCAGCTAGATTCAGGAGAGTTCTGTTCATCGTTGGAGCGCTGCTGCACGTCGGTGTGTGCGTGTCACTTTATAGGATGTGAAGTGAGCAGTTTATGCACAGATGGGAGGCATAAAATTGCATTTCCTGCACATATTTCCCCATGTGTTGGTACTTAAGCAGATCAGAGGCATTTTATAGGCAGGAAGCTATCCAATCAGAAAATGACAAAAGTATTCAACCTGTCTCTAACAATAGGCGCGTACTAAGTCTCAGCGATATCGAGACTGTTCTCATCAAGGACTCTTACTTAAAATTACATACTTTTGCTAGCAATAAACCTTTGTGTTTATATCCAGTGGCAGAAAAAAGCAACACAGTATCTCCTCAATCACCATTAAGTTCATTTGAGGTTTTACTTTTTACTCTACTACACATATTTAACAGCTATAATTAATTTTCATATAAAGGTTAGGTTTCACATAAAGGCTTTCGTTGAGCTGATGAAATATAGAGCATTGTTGAAGAGTAGCATAACACCAAACTGTGGTTCACTGCCCTCTCTGGTTGGAAGATTAAAGGCTGTTTCTAATCTAACCATATACCCTGGACCATCTAGCACGGATGTCGCTGGGTCTTAGAGTACAAGTGTATGCCACTACAGCAAGGTGAAACGCTAAATCACTGAAGATGAGTGCAAACAAGGTTTTTCGGGGGTGTTAAGTTACTCTTGAACGATTAAAGCAGTGGTTTGCAACCCCTTTGGATTGGAAAACCCTTATAAAGATGGTGCAGCATCTTGACTGATTCATTTGCTGAAGGTAAAAGTTTCTCTTTTACCATTTTAAAGAGCCCATATTAAGCTTTTTGGGATTCTCTCTTTCCTTTCGTGCTGTATAGCTGCTTTTTTGTGCATGTAAAAGGTCTGCAAACTTATTCCGATCAGCCACAACATTATGACCAAAGACAGGTAAAGTGAATAACATTGATCATATTGGTGCTATGTGGTGTTCTGCTGGAAAACCTTGGATTTCGACATCCGTGTTGATGAGACTTAGACACCCAAATAAACATTGTCCCAGAACAAGCACACTCCCTCGTGCAAATGGAAATCCCAAATGTCACTGGCCTACCCCTGCAGGAAAATGCACCCCACCACATGGCAAAAACATCAAACAATCAGGAACATCTTGAGGAACATGACAATTGCCCAAGATGTTGATTTGACCCCCATTCTGATCAAGCATCAACAGGATACAGTGGAACAAGTTTGATTGACAGAGGCCCCCACTGCCAATGTCATGGTACCAGACCCCATAGGACACCCTGAGAGGTCCTATTGTCCATGCCCAGTGGTTCAGAGCATTTTTGACCACATCAGGGGGACCAACATAGTATTAGGCAGGTGGTCATAATGTTATGCCTGATCGGTGTATA
>OMNN01097685.1:11722-21872 GCA_900302755.1 Chromis chromis
TATCGATATCTGAGCCATGTATCGTATTGTATCGTAATGTACCCTGTGATTCCCACCCCTAGTGTTGACTGGTTATTTCACTCATTAAGTGTCTTCTAGCATGTAAAATCACCATATGGACATGTTTACAAGGTAAAAGAGAATAGATTTTAGTCTGAGGGGTCTTGAATACAAATGCAATGTATTTATAATGACCTTAGGTTAACCATTATAACCAGCAGGGCTGAGGAGGGCCTCTGGTTTGGGAACCTCAGAGCTGCATCTCATCTTTTTGCGGATGATGTGATTTTGTACGTTTCATCAGGACCTGATCTTTAAGGTGGTTTGCAGCCCATGCAGGCTTGAGGTACTTCCACACTGGCTTCTCTCCTTACATTCGGAGGCTACGTCCATCTTTATATATAGTCTATGCAAACAACATCACACTGCCCTCGTCTCATCTGCCACTCGCTCTTCATTGCTATTGTAGTTCACCGTGAACAAAAAATTAGTCAGGCAGGTCTTCGAGCCCCAATGTGTAATTTGCACATGGAATTGTGCAATCATGCAAAAAATATCATGCAATCTGAACCTGGCATAAGTGATTTGCTTCATGTGTCATGATTTATTCATTAAGTCTGTTTCTATTGCATTTAGTGCTTTTTGTGTCAAAGCAACTTTTCAGCCAAGTGTAAAAAGTATTTTTTGTTTTTACTTTCAGTCTTTCCACTCGTGAAAATGTGCATAAACACCAGTGGATGGAGATGCACCATCACTCAGTTACTGTTATCCTGATTTGCATTGTCTTGTGTGCAGATGATGATAAGTGTTAATTTGTGTATTTTATTTCCTATTTTATTGCTTTCTTTGATTGTAGAGAGTCTGCTTTAGCTTTTTCCACCACAATGCATCGTAAATTTTAAGGGATTTTTTTTGTAACATCAAGTAAATAAAAAATTTTTTTTTTGGTGTGTTTCCATCCACTATTGCTGTGTGAATATGAAGAGTTGGTTCACTGAGACAAGCACTGGGTAGGAATTATTTTCCAGTAAGGCACCTTTACACCACTGCTGAAGAAGAGAGCGCAACGACACAATTTAAAGAGCCCCAGTCAAACTTCAAATGAAAGAAAACCAAACCATGAATGTATTTTTTAAAAAGCTTGATCACATAACACCAGTGTCAGTCTCCCTCCACTGGCCTGCTGTACGTTTTGGGGTTGATTTTAGGAATTTAGTGTTTGATTTAAAGAATTTAATTCATTGGTGCCACCGTTACAGAACTCTTGCACCTACACAATACAGCACTGAGGAACCAGATTCTCTTGGATGTTCTGACATGAGGCTCTTTGGCATTCGATTCAAGTAAAGCTCGACGCAGCGACTTCATCTTTTATTGTGTTGAAACTCTTTTTTCTTATTATTTTCTTATTTGGTTTTTAGATTTGTCTTAGTTGTGTTTTATTGTGTTTTCATGGTAGTTGTGCAGCACATTGACTCAACTTCTGTTCTTCTTAAATGTAGTTTATCTATAAATTTGACTCTGACTTTGATGGTGACATTGGACAATTGACATGGAGAGCTAATATTTCAGCTGTGTGCTCCTGGAAGAGTTCTGGTAACAGCAGAAGTCATTTGATCATCTGATGATGGACTCATCGTCAGTACCTGGGGTTATTGGGTGTCTCGGGTCTTTCAGCTGATCGGTTCCCAGCCTGTGTGCAAGACTCATTAGTCTGCTGCCTCTCACGCTTTTCTGGCTTTTCTTTTGCCAGTGATGCCCAAGAGGCTTTAGACAGTTACTTTCCCAGATAGCTGCAGCGATCCACTTCAACTAGCACTCCTTCAGCAGTTCTGCATGTTTCCTCCTTTTTTTTCCTGTCCCTGGGCTTCTCCATCTATGTTTCCCACAGCAACGTCAACTCCAACATGAGCTCCTGCTTTGATGTTTAAGAGACCAGCACGATGTCCAGTCTCCTTGAAGTACTCCACCTTCAATTACCAGGCTACAGTCTAGTGTGGCTCCATGTAGGCCTTTCTGGGCTTTCATTTAGGAATCTGCTTGTTCTCCTGCGATTAGAGTAGTTCTTCGTAATACAGATATTATACTACTAACATTTTTATTTTGTCTCCTTACTTGTCTCCTCTGTCCTCTGTGTAAACACTGCCTGCAGTTCAACTGAGAAGTTCCTACATTGTGATTATCAAAGGATTTATGGTTGTGCAAACAAGCACAGACTTTTTTGTTTGTTTGTTTGTTTTTTACAGAATCTTGTTCGAGCCAATTGTTTATTGTTTGCAAATTGTTAAATTAAGCATGTAGAATTAAGTGACTTTGATGAAATATCACAACTTTAAGCTTAGATCTGGTTGATTTTCCTGATGAAACTACATCACACACTAGTTCAAGGAGTGTCTGAAAGTTGAAAGTCAGACAGTTCTTTCTTATTTTTGCTGTTGTGTCATTTTGGCAATTTTTAATAAAATAATAACATGTTTTCCCAACCTCACTGGCAGGTTTTAGGGTTCAGAGAGTTAATATGGTCAATTTAACTGCAGATGGACTCAGGGATCACTTGGTCATGGCAGCAGCGATAGAAACCTCCTCTTGTACTTTAGACGAGCTACTAAGCCTGTGCTCCAGTTTCCCTTCCATGGCAATTGAAAATCAACATAAAAACAGCTGAATGAAAACACAAGTAACAACACGTAGACCTGAGACCTGCAGCAATACGAGATTCTCTCGTAGGCCTGATTAGCCAGAATACTATTCACAGCTGGCAGCAGTTAGTTCACCTGCCAGGCTTTGATTACTAGAGATCGAGTGGATCTGTGAAAACCTCTCCTCCACTGCCACAGTTTGGCTCAGGTCACCTTTTGCATGAGAAAACACACTTAGACAAGCTGACAATGACATGTTCTTTTCAGAGTGCCGGTGACTTTGAGCGACTCTGTGTGGAGCTGCAGCAGCCGTTGTTCACTGCTTTGTAAAACAAAGACTCTCGGCCGTTTTGGCTCCGAGCCCTCTGAAAAGGTTTTGACTTTCTGCCTGAGACACAGAGTCAGCAAAGTCAGTGTGAGCAGTGCAGTGGTGCCACAAAGGCCCAGAGCCAGAGCAGATAACCTCCAAGTATATGTATATAAAACACTGCACATGCTGCTGACGCTGGTAGAACCTGCACAACGGTTTGTAATGATTCGGTTCAGTTTTTATGTAGAAATTAAGAAGATAAAACCATACATGTACTCATGCTGTATTATTCTCTTTCTTATAACTCCTTCAATGGAGCAATGGAGTCATAGGTGTCTTGGTGACCTCCCTCAGTAGTCTCTTGTAGCTTCTTCAGAGGAGTCACAGGTGTCTTGGTGGCGTCCCTCACTTGTCTGTCTTTTGTAACTCCTTCAATGGAGTCATAGGTGTCTTGGTGGCCTCCCTCACTCATCTCTTTCTTGTAACTTCTTCAGAGTCATAGGTGTCTTGGTGGCCTCCCTCATTTGTCTTTTTCTTGTAACTCCTTCAGAGGAGTCATAGGTGTCTTGGTGGCCTCCCTCGCTTGTCTTTTTCTTGTAACTCCTTCAGAGAGTCATAAGTGTCTTGGTGGCCTCCTTCACTCATCTCTTTCTTGTAACTTCTTCAGAGTCATAGGTGTCTTGGTGGCCTCCTTCACTTATCTGTTTCTTGTAACTTCTTCAGAGTCATAGGTGTCTTGGTGGCCTCCCTCACATGTCTGTCTCTTGTAACTCCTTCTTCAGAGTCATAGGTGTCTTGGTGGCCTCCTTCACTCATCTGTTTCTTGTAACTTCTTCAGAGGAGTCATTGGTGTCTTGGTGGCCTCCCTCGCTTGTCTTTTTCTTGTAACTTCTTCAGAGTCATAGGTGTCTTGGTGGCCTCCCTCAGAGGATAAAATAACAAGACCTAAAGTCCCGTCAGCCTCAGCTATATGTTAATTTCAACACGAACATTGGATGTTGACATTGCGAGCTAAATGCCACCAAGTGGGGGGGGATGTGCAGGTTATAGATGAACTAAATGTTTCACAGTGTGCTAAGTGCTCTCTACCTGCTAACCTTAGTAGCCTAAATGAATTCTAAATCAACATAAAAATGAACACTGGAAGCATTTTAAATCATTTGAACCTGGTTATTTTATACTGAAACTATAAAGAGCAGACCACCGTGCACCTGTACACAGTTGTATGATTTCTGAAAGTAGAACTATCCTAAAGTTTCAAACAGACTCCCACACACTGTCTAACTTGCAAAATTACATTTATTAGCAGTGTTTCTGTGCTAAACTATCACCAGGCAAAATATGATCTCTTTGAAATTTTCGGATATGCTCGCACTCCTCTTATACATCTGCCTTATGAAATAGATGTGTTGTCTAAAAGTAGAACCACACCGACCAGGCATAACATTATAACCACCTGCCTAATATTGTGTTGGTCCCCCTATGTGGTCCAAAATGCTCTGAACCATTGGGCATGGACAAGAAGACCTCTCAGGGTGTCCTATGGGGTCTGGCACCAGGATGTTGGCAGTGGATCCTTTGGGTACTCTGGCTTGTGCAGTGGGGCCTCTGTCAATCCAACTTGTTCCACTTGTTCCACTGCACTGATGTTCCTGATTGTTTGATGTTGTTGCCATGTGGTGGGGTGCATTTTCTTGCAGGGGTAGGCCAGTGACATTTGGGATTTCCATTTGCATGAGGGAGTGTGCTTGTTCTGGGACAATGTTTATTTGGGTGTCTAAGTCTCATCAACATGGATGTTAAAATCCAAGGTTTTCCAGCAGAACACCACATAGTACCGATATGATCAGTGTTATTCACTTCACCTGTCAGTGGTCAGAATGTTGTGGCAGATCGGTGTATAATATAAAGCAGGCAAGTGAGCTGCTGTTGTCTGTTCAGATTCTCAGTCATCCAGATCATGGATATCCTTAGAGCTTCAGAAGGAGGGTCAATTAGGAAACTGGCTGATGGACAAGATTTTAACTGTAGATTGGTGGGAAAAAAGACGGTTCAGGTCACGTCAGGATGCGATGCATTTACTGAGAAAAAACCTGAAAGAGCTAAACAAAGAAAAACAGCTAAATAAAGTTGTGCCTTATAAAAAACAATAAAATATTAATGAGAGAATCGACAACCTAATTATAATTCATTGGAAATGTAAACAGCGAAGCACAATATGTAACATTAAAACCTGTAAATTGAAAAAAACACAACAAATACAGACGGGAAAGATGGAGGAGAAAAACCAAGAAATGAGCAGCAGGAGTTCATATATTTGACCTCTGACCTTGTGGATGACAAGGAGTCACAATGCTTTTTTAAAAACTCTGAATGATGCTGTTTTCACTTGATCTGCTGTGTTGGTGGGTGGGCTGTGCTATTAGCAAAGATCAAACTAGACTTTTTGGCCACAAGTTTTTTAAAGTCTCTCTCCTGTCGTTGATTTAAGCCCTAATGGGGTCTTTAAAACATCTTTATATACACATCCAGCAGACACAGAGCAACATTAACATTCATTTGTTGCTTGTTTGCATCCAACTACTGAAAATAACGTCAATATTACCTCTCTTTTAACACTGTTTTGGTCTCCACCATCTCCGTCTCTTCAGCTGAGCTCGCAATACACGAGTTTTAAAGTGCTAACAATAAGAAGAAACTTCACAGACATTCTCTGTTGATTTCTGTATCTTTGCTGCAGACTTGGTGTTTATTTCGAGTAATTTAGCATTTCTTTGTGGTTGTTTTGTCTCTGTGTGCATTTGTTTTGCATTTGTTTGTGTTTCTTTTGTGTCAATTTCAACGTAGTTCTGGTCATTTTGTGTGTCTTTGCAGTCGTTTTGCATGTAGCAGTGGCCTTTTTGTGTGTCGAAGAGGTGGTTTTATTTCTGTTTGCATTGAATCAGCATCTATTTGTGTTTATTTTGCATCTCATTCTATTTAATTCTGTCTCTGTGGTTGATTTGTGTCTCTTTCTGGTCTTTGTTGCCGTTTTGTGGTTCCTGGTATTCGTTTTTAATGATTTTGCATTTCTTTGTGGTCATTTTGTCTCTGTGTGCATTCGTTTTGCATTTGTTTGTGTTTGTTTTGCATCAGTTTTAATCTTTTTCAGGTCATTTTGTGTGTCTTTGCAGTCGTTTTGCATGTAATAGTGTTCCTTTTGTGCATCTAAGAGGTGGTTTTATCTCTGTTTGCATTGAATCAGCATCTACTTGTGTTCATTTTGCATCTTTCTCTGTGGTCAATTTGCGTCTCTTTCTGGTCTTTTTGTATGTCTTTGTAGTTATTTCTGTGTCTCCGTCGCAGTTTTTTTTGGTTCTTGGTACTTCTTTTGACGAGTTTTGTGTCTTTTTGCTGTTGTTTTTACCAGTTTTTTCACCACGTCAGTTACTTTGGAGCAAACTTTCAGTATATGTTAAATAAGTCAGACTAAGCCGTCGCCAAAAATAACAGATTAATCCTGGAAGACTGTCGATGCGGCGCTTTTTCTCCTTCTAAAAAGTAACTCAACCAATGAGAATTTTGCATGGATTAGACGATATCGACCAACCAATCAACCAATCACATCAGGTTTGCACAGCCATCGGTCACCTGTGCCGAGGGGAGAAAGTAAGCAAACTACTTTTCTGCTTTGTATCCAGCACATTTGGTGTCGTTCAGGTCTGAATCATGCACGTAAGAATATGAATAACATTTTATAAATAGTGTACGCAGCTTACTGTCAAGACACTATGCGAACATACAGTACACTAGGATTCCTCAGGGTTTTATTTGTTCCAACACTGATAAAGTGGAAAGCCTTTGCAGCTGCTGAAAATGCTGCTGAGTCACTGCTATTGATCGTATTAAGTATCTGCTTGCGCCGTAAATCTCAGCAACACACTGAGTGCAGTCTGTAAGTGTTTAGACACATTCGGACATTTTTCTTTCCTGCTGCCGGCCTTCAACTTGCTTTCATATCATGCATCATGTATGTATACTTAAAGGCCTCTCTCTCTCTGCTCTGATGCACAAACGATCAACTCCCTGCTGGCTCGTGCAGTAGATATCTGTCTTTGTTCTAATTTGCAGTGATTTCCTGTGTTTTAATTATTAATATCAACCCTTTCACGTCGTCCATCACCGCACTGCTTGTTTGTGATCCACAAGACCCTTCGTCAAACCTCCCTGTCACACCCTCCCAAATATATTTGCTTCTCTAACCTAACAAAAAATAAAAAAAACAGCCCCTCAGTACACACACACACTCCCCGGTACAGTGTGCCGAACTGTGACACCAAATAATAACTTTTCTTTTCCTTTTTCAGGCGGCTTCATTTGATTAATTGCGGGAAGGAGGCCAGAGGCTGCGAAAGCTTCTGTCATGACACAACAAAGAAAACTCAGAAAAAGCACACAGTTTGTTTTTTTCTTTTACTTTTTCATGTGCAGTGTGAAAGTTTGCACCAGTTGTAGTTTGATTTTTATGACTGCTGGTGAGTGGACCCCTGCTAAAAGCCTCCTTTGTGTTTCTGAAACCCCCTTTTATAAAGTCTCTTTTTTTACAGATGCATGTTTTTTTTTTGTCGAAACCACAATAATATGCAAATTCTCTCCCAGGGTGTGTCGCACTTTTTCTTTCCTGTTTTGCGGTGGACTGCGAAATTCAAATGACCATCTGGTTAATGAGTGAATGTGAATCGAAACACAAAAAGAAGCGATTCCTGTGGTTTGGTTGAGCCGATTTCCTCTTTTGCAGGTTGCGGGTCACCGAAGCGGACTTCTCTCGGTTCTCTGTGTGAGAGGTTTTAAATATGTGAAGCACGTGGATGGATAAATGAATAAAAACACTGGGTGCAGGCCAAAGGGTGCCAAGAGGTCAAAGGGCCTCGACCTCTATTTGGAGCGATATTTCCTTCTTGAGCGTCAACTTGGCATCGGCAAGCAAACATCGACAGACACGAACTAAGAGGCAAAACAGACACAAAGAGGCACTAAATGGCTAAAAATGATGTGACTTTTACATGTCTATAATGCATTCAAGGTCTGAGAGGTAAAGAATAGACCTTTAATCGTTATCAAATACTGTAAAATCGACTTCTATAGCTCGACTCCTTTTCGTCTGGGCAGGCGACAAACTTTTCTTTTCCTTCCAGCGGCGCCATTCTCGCCTCAAAACCCTTTTTTTTATCTGCCCAAATTTGAGACACCGACGGTTCTTGATTACTATTTTAAAGACCATTTTAGTCCTAGAGTGGTTCAGTTTTTAACTTTTGTTGCTAAGCAATGTTGGCCAAAACTCTGCTTATTGGTTAGAGCTGGCACTTTTGCCTGGCAACATTACCTGATTGTGTATTCTGGAGACACTGGCAAGAGCTTCCAGTTGCAGAAAACTCCACAGCAAAAATGACTCAGGCTGTGGCATCGATCCTGCTCCGAAAAGGCCCTCTATTATTCTCACCGGCTCACCCCCCCCAAACACGCCTGAGCGGAGAGATAGCGTATTAAATACAGATGCATAATGTGAAATAGAGTTAAGTACTTTAATGAGCAGTTTCTTGAGTGAATTTGACTTTGAATAAAGTCCTGACTGGCAGACGGGCGATGAAGAGGAGGAAGGAGGGTCAGTTTAGATTTTAACTGTTGATTGGTGAGGGGGAAAAAAGCCAGGATATGTCAGGATGTGATGCATTTACAAAATAATATAAAAAGCTGTCTTGTCTTATATAAAAACATAGAAATTACACTCTAAATAACAGATTCTGATTGCCAAAAAATAGTAAACAGTAAAATTAAAATTAAATTAATCTATGAATAAAATAAAATAAATCTATGAATAAAACATCAAAACATGCAGTTGTCTTTAATCGTCGAAATTAAAGGTCCGAGCCACAACATCGACGTCCTGCAGTGGCTATTTAGAGCAACTGACTGAATCAAACTTTATTTCTATTGCACCCTTTACACATATTTGTGCAGTTTAAAGTGCATTTAGAAGATTGACAGCCTGATAATAAGACACTAAAAAAGGAAGCACTAAACAAGAATTCACAAGAGGAACAAAAAGGATGAGCATGTAACATTAAAACCTGTAAATTGAGTAAAACACAACTAATATAAATAGGAAATATGAGCAGCAGGTGTTCACGTTTGACCTCTGACCTTGTGGTTTATGAGGTCAAACTGCTTTTTAAAACTATCTTTGAATCTAATCGAGTACATTTGATTTAAACTGCATCAAGGTTTACATTTGAGCAACAAAAAGGAAGTCGGTGAAGCTAAAAAAAGGAAAATAAACAGGTGTTGGTCATAAAGTTACACTCGAGCTGAAGAGAAGCATTATGTCACACAAGTTAAAGGTCACTTAATCAACACAGAGTCCACTCTTGCCCTTTAAATGACTCATAAACTAAATATAATATACATTAAATAACCTTTGGAGAGAGTGTAGCTCTCAGATTGGCCTGTTGGTGTCGCTCTCCGTCATCTTTTCACACAAGGAGGGGGACGCTTCTACATTTATTGCATCTGATCAGGTACAACAAGCCCATTTATCAAAAAAAGAAAAAAAGAAAAATGCATGAGCGTGATGAAATGCAGGCAGCAGTGCGACCGAATGGTGAAACTTTACTTGCACTCCCACACCTTTTTTCCTTTTGTTTTTTTTCTTCCCCAGTCACAAATACATTTCTTTAGATGTTACCCTCAGATTGTCAATGATGCTGCTGCACCAGAGCTGTTTGCAGGGTCAGCTGCAGGATCAAACAGGTGTTAAGAGGAGGATAAATGAAGCAGTGGCATTTTTACACGCTTTTGCATCCCATCATGTGTTTTGTTTGCATTTTTAACAAGATGCACTTTTGCAAATATGTGAGTTTTAAAGGCTGTGAGAGATTTGAGTTGCTCTCATAGTTGTTAAATAAACATAAAAAGGAGGATGTATACATTAGAGAGGAGCTGGGAGTGTAATATTTGGTGCTGCAGAAGCAGCATGTGGATAAAAAGTGGCAAAGCATGGCATAAATGCATTATAAAGTCATTTCAGAGCACTACAGGTGTGCATGGGTATATAGGTATGTTGTGGTGATGTTTAACAGCAGCCATCCCTGCTCTAAGTGATGCAGCAGCAGGCTGGTGCAGCTCCGGGCTCCAGGAGGGGGACAGGGGGTGCACGGCTGCCACA
>OMNN01097687.1:0-20123 GCA_900302755.1 Chromis chromis
TGAGGGGGGGGGGGGGGGGGGGGTATGCTTCTGCGACCCTCTAAAAATGGCTTCGCGACCCACTTTTGGGTCTCGACCCACCAGTTGAAAACCACTGGTATAGACCATAATAGTACACATTACCTGGTTGTGTAGACTCATATGAATTATGTTGTCTGCATGGTCTAATTTAAACTGAGTCCACCCATGTTAAATTATCAGCAGTGAGGCGTGAGGACGGACCAGTAGAGCTAAATGGCAGCTGTGCTACTTGGCTCTTCATTCAGCACCATTTATAATCCTTTGCATGTGTTCATGGAACTGATGATGTACAGAGAACTACCAAAGAGCCGTTAAACCTCTTTTGTTTGGTCTTTTTTTTTGTTATAGTCAATTTCAAAGGTAAAACGCCAACATTTTGGTAACCATGCCATCCAAGTAGGACACTTAATCTCTCTACAGACTCACCATAAACGCTACACCTAGTAATTCATTGGCGCCCACCTCCATGTGACTTGTTGCACAGCACTGTGAAATGATCTGATGATTTTATGACTGTTGTTTTCAGTATATTGCAAGTAATCTTTGGACACGAATCTTCATGTGACATGTTGAAAAAATAGTGTAAAATGATTTCATGAGTGTACTTTAATCATTCCTAGTATAATATAAAGTGGAAATGATCTTGAGGCATGCATCTCTGGCTGTCTTGTGAGGAAGCACGGGTTGTAAGTGACCTAATGACAGTGAGTTTGTTGAACTGTTACAGCTGTACTTTCAGAGTGTTTTTATTTCCCTCACCACCAGAGATTCCAAGTAGCTAATTCAATCTGTCCAAGATATATTTGAGCATTAAGGTCATCTGAAGTTGTTTTGTATCTGTCATGTCACGAAGGTAGCTTGTCTCTTCATTCCATTCAAACTATTGATTTACTTGGTTGGTTTGCACTTCACCACACATGTTTGAAATGCTTCATGTATGTGCTTTTTTCTATCTCAAGATCTTGACAAGTATGAATCTGATTACTCAAATTGGCTAATGTTGTTTCACAGTACTGATTTACTGTGACCGTTTCGCTGTCCATTCCTCAGATAACTCCTGATGGAAACAGATATGCATAAACAAAGTCTATTTAGTATCCTCATTTAAGTAATATGCTTAGTTTAAGTGGTAGCTAACAAATTATGTAATTAGCATTTGGCAATACTATGATGATGCACATTAATGTTTTCCTTTTTTCCCCCTTTGTGTTTTCTAGTGACCATCATGGGCAGGTAATAAGAATACAGTTGTTATCTGCTGTGTGGAGGACAGAAGGTTAGGAATACCTCAGAACGTACCTCCTCTTTTCCCACTTGGGCAGTCCAGCAAGTTTCCAGCATCATGGCTGAAGAAGAATATGGCAGCTTTGTGGACTGGAACCAGATGGGGGACCTGGCCAAGAGCAGCGGGCCCACCAAAGTAGACTGCAAAGACCTGAAAGAGTTCAAACAGATGGCCCGACAAGGTTACTGGGCCAAGAACCACAAACTACGGGCACAAGTCTACCAGCAGCTCATCAAAGCCATTCCCTGTCGCACCGTAACACCAGATGCTGAAGTATATCGTGACATTATGGGAAATGCAGCCACTAAGAAGCCCTCCTCCAACATCCCACTACCAGAGTTTGTGGATGGAAGTCCTTTGCCACGGTACTGCCTAAAGGCGGAGGCAGTAGCCTCAGCCCATCGGATCATCAACTGCGTGGCTGGACAGTTTCCAGATATCTCCCACTGCCCAGCACTTCCGGCTGTTACGTCATTGCTCCTGCACTTCAGCATAGACGAAGCTCAGTGTTTTGAGCATGTCAGCCGCATACTGGCTTGCAATGAGCCAGGAAAGCGACTGTTAGACCAGACTTTCCTGGCCTATGAGTCCAGCTGTATGACTTTCGGTGACCTGGCCAACAAGTACTGCCCGGCTGCTCACAAACTTATTGTGGCCACAGCCCAGGATGTCCTGGAGGTCTACTCAGACTGGCAGCACTGGGTGCTTGGTGACCTGCCGTTTAGCCATATGGTTAGGGTTCTGGATGTCTACCTAGTAGAGGGCTACAAGATTCTCTACCGTGTAGCTATAGCTTTGCTCAAGTTCTATCGCAAGCATAAAGCAGCTAGCCAGGGAGGCCAAGCGAGCCAGCAACAACAGGATTCAAGCAAAATCAAGGCAGACATTCAGGCGTTTGTCAAAGGAATTGCCCCCACTGTAACACCTGACAAGTTGCTCGAGAAGGCCTTCTCCCTCCGCCTGTTTAGCCGAAAGGAGATCACCCTTCTTCAGCTCACAAACGAAAAGTCCCTGCAGCAGAAAGGAATCACTGTCAAACAGAAGCGGTAATGTCAATAATCTGATTTTCAGTAGGTGTATTGTGAGCATCTTTTTGTTTATTTTCCTTTAGAAACTAGACTACTTCTAGTAGGTGTATTTTGCTACACACATCTCAGATACTTTTGTTATCAACTCCAGTGCATTATCTCATTTGAAAAGTATTTAGTTATTCAGCTTTTTCCTGAATTGTGCAGTCAAGTATTATAGAATTTTAACATCAAACTGAAGCAAATTTCTGCACATTAATCAACTAATATAGCAGTACAACAGCATCATAAAGACACATTTTACGATTTATAATTCCATTTAGTTTGTCTACCCAACAATCTGCTGCTCCAGTTTGAATGGACATTCTTGAACATGATCAAATAAACAACACAGTTCCTGGACTTAAAATCAAATCACAGTAGTATGCACAGAATGAGCGGCATGCACTGTCCAAAAGTATGGAACCAGTTTAGACTTTATATTTAGCACAATCTAAATCTATTAATTCCTCAACCAGCTGAATTTCTTTCATTGGCAGCAACGTCCTGTTCTTTTACGCTAAATATTCTGGCATGCTCTGGGGTATGGTTTAAGTTGCTTTTTCATCCCTTTCTCACTGTCTGTTCTTGTTTCCTTTTTGTTTGTCTGTGCCACGATTTTCCATACACCATCTCATCTGCACTCCACCCCTGTGTTTACTACATTGGTTCTTTTACAGTTCTAGGTGGGTTCTCTTCTCTGTGCTATGCTTCCATCTATTTCTCATTTTCTTTTTTTGTTTGTTGCTTATTTACTCTCTGAAAACATACAATTGCAGGTTTTCATACACTGTGATAATATATCAAATGTTTGGTCATTACAACCAGTCTCTCACATAAATGCATGATTTCCTTGAATATATCTACTTTAAATTACTTTTAGGTTTATAAAATGTATGCGTCACCAGCTGTGTGATTTCCTCTTCACTGTATGAGCCTCTCATTCTGAATCTCTCCATCTCTTCCTGTGTCCAACTTTCTGGGGCATCTTCAGGCGGAACGTGCAGCTGGCACTTAACCCTGACACATTCTCCTCTGAGATCGTCAGTGCCAAGGAGATGCGAGACATCTGGTCGTGGATCCCTGAGCGCTTTGCTCTGTGCCAACCTCAACTCCTTTTCACCACCTCCACCCATGGTTGCAGCCTGAACAGGTACACTTTCCAGTGCTCACATGAATATGATAATCCCCACTTATGACTGCAGCTCACAATTTACATTTTAAGCCTTGTTTAGCCTTTGAACAGTGTTTATGGCCAAAAGTCTGAAAAAGAGCATAAATGTAAAAATGATCATAAACCTGTAAAGCAAAAATCATATGCCAGAAGCAAACAATTAAAAAAAAAGTTGTACATGAGCATCAAAAATGCAAATAATGCATAAAGATTTTTTTGTGTGTCAAATGAATATATTCTCTTATTAAGCATTTCTTTTAACCTGTACATTTCCCCCCAGATTCTATCAGCATTGTGAAGGCTATGAACCCACTCTGCTCCTCATCCGGACTACAGATGGCGATGTAAGCAACCTACAACGATGGCAAACTCACTCATTCATTTCCTAAAAACATTTTTTCCTTCTCGCTTGAAATTTTATTAGGATTTTGTTAGAGGGAAAAAAGAATTAATATATCATCAGATATTTTGCTAAGTTCTTGGTTCTTATGGGTAGCCAAATCTAGTGTTAATTATCATGTAATTCTTGTATGTCCTCAGCACAGTTATGACAGAATTATTTTGTAATTAAACTTCAGACTTCATAAACAGTTGTAACATTTTTACTAAATATGCATTATAAAAACTCAAGAAACACAGGGGTACAGTGCCTAGAGTCCTGCTGTAACATGGTGGATGGCGTCACATGCGGTTGTCAGGTTAACTAAGGGAGGGATGTATACAACAACCAGAGTAGAGTGGACGTAGCTCCACGGCTAACAGTTAAATATGAAGAAATGTTTCTTAATGGCAATGTGACCAAGGTGGTGCCATTTGTTATTAATACAAGTGACTCTTTCTTTCCACCACTCGCAGAATCATTCATTATCGCAAATGATCTGAAAGCCGCCAGTTGTAACAATGGGGTTTCGGCGTAATTCCTGTAGCCTTATTCCTGTGAAACCCACACCAATACACTCATAGAAGTCCCTCCTGTTGTCACCAGTTGCGTTGATTTCATTGTCCAAGGATTTTAAACTTAAGCCATGATTATGGAAGGGGTATGCTGCTTAAATCATCTTCTTGTCACCTTAGTCCTCCTCCACGGAATCACTTCAGCAGAAATCAGACAACCAGGTCCAGAGATGGCCCAGCTCAAAAAAGTCACCAGCAATAATTCAAGCAATTGTAACAAAAATAGAAATACGAAATTGTACGAACAAATTAGAAAATTAAAAAATTAGCCGAACAACTGCAGTGTCCTGCAAGCACACTTATGTCAACATACAAAGGGAGTATTGGTACAACTCTCACACTAGATTCTGCCTTAGTCACTTCCTATTTCAAATGCTTTCGGATGTGAGTCAAATTGAGAAAGTAAATGTTTTTTAGCTGACTGCATCTACATTTATGTTTGGCCTGTAAAATCCATCCTAACACTGACTTTATGTGGTGTATGCCCCTGTACTGACTACACGTGGCAATCCAGTCAGTCAGTGTTTTTCACAACAGCTCTCTCAGTTCAAAATAGACTCTTGTTTGTGTCCTAAGCTCTGTGAACTGGTGTCAAAGGTTATGATTATACAGGTGTTGTAATCTTGGATTATGCCGCTGCTCAGGGAGTCTGGCATTAACATTGGCTTCTCACAGATGGCAATGTTCTACTGGCGACAATTTTGAAGTATTTTAGAGAATAAAGCAAATGCAGGTGAGCAAATCAAACCGATTAATCCTTCTTGTGTCATTTCCTTTTTATTTCTCAGGCATGTGGAGCTTTTCTGTCTACAGACTGGGAGGAACGGAAAAGAGGAGGCAACAAATTGAGCTTCTTTGGCACAGGGGAGTGTTTTGTCTTTAAGGTGAGTTTACTTTCAGTATCTTGACTTAGTTTAGTTTTACTAGCAAATCTACTGTGTTTTCTGTGCATTAAGGTAATTTTTAGGAATCATTTAAAGGACTCTCTGTATTTTGAGCAGTACCACCTTATTGCCACTAGAGGGTACCCTTCACCCTGGTTTTACATGCTCTTGATCTCAGCCCTATTCATAGACTGTATAAAACAAGTGGACATCCAGGTCTGAAACCAATGCAGATATGCCTTAAATCAGCGTTCTTTCTCAAGGCTAGCAACCCCCCTGGCTCCAGAAAAGTCACATTGTATAGAAGTCTGTGAGGAAGTGACCCTACTTCTCTTTTTTTTTTGTTCCCTAACAAAGATTTTCCTAATTAGTGTATCATCTTCAATACAACATGATGTTCATTTTGCAAATTATGGTCCAATTTAGAGTAGAATAGATGATAAACGAGGATGCTTTAAGGTGTGGATACCTTGTGATGAACAAGTTGCCACTGTTTGGGCATGTATAGTGTCCTTGGGGTCTCGGTCAGATAATAATAATAATAATTTATAATTTATAATTTAACCTTTATTTATCCCCTTAGGGAAATTCAACTCTGCATTTAACCCATCCTACTAGTGGCAGGAGCAGAGGGCTGCCGCGGTGCAGCGCCCGGGGAGCAGTCAGGGGTTAAGGGCCTTGCTCAAGGGCCCAACAGTGGCCGCAGTCGGGATTCGATCCTCTGACCTTCTGATTTCATTCCTCTCATCCACATATGGTCCTTTCTAGCTCTCTGTGTTTCAAATCACTAGTCCACAGATGCCATGGAGGCCAAGTCCACTTCATTCATACATAGCCCCAGTTAACCTGTCAGGCTCCCATTTGGAAAAGCCTGCCCAGTAGGTCACAATTCACTAGACATTTCCATGTCTTCCTCTGCAAAAACAACCAGACATCATACTATTTTGGTGGCAAATGCGCATTTTCATAACACCTGAGCTCAAACATACGACGAGTCTCTAATGCCTTCTGCATGAATTATTTACTTGGCTATCTGTGTTGATGCACAGCTGTTGGCTGTCTGAGACTAGACTCAAGAAAAACGCTATCATCTCAAACACTAATACTTAAGCACACGCAGATCGGAAACTCCTGTAACCTGATCCCGTAGTATCTGACCTAGTCCTCACCTGACACCACGCCTGACACACATGAAGAAACAGTCAGCAGGGACTGATGTCTGTCAGATGCACTGTAGAGAGTTGGAGACGTAGAAGGAGAGAGAGGGGAAGGAATCAATAGCATAGAGTCCAGACTTGGGCAGTTACCCTTTTTTTGCTGTTCTACTGGCTCTGTGCTTCACCACATTGAATCAGAAATAAACTCATGGGTGCTACATTTAAGTAGGTTTATGTTAATATTGAACTGCGTCAGATATATTCATTTTAACAAGTGGTGCTCAAATTTAACATGCTTAAAAGAAACAACAAAAAAGCCAGGTTGCAATGCTACAAGGCATTCGTTAAAATGGAGAGCACAGAGCCTGAAGAACAAAATCATTGTTACTATCCAAATTCTTCTGGCCTTGCTTTGCTTAAGCAAAATGAGAACATGATGCATCAGGACATTGGGTGGGATTTTAAGTCATTTAATTTTCACCTTGTATGTATGTTATAATGTTAAGCAAACAGGTATTTTATGTGACTCCATTTGTCATACTGCCTAATTTACTGTGTGGCACTATGTTGTGTAATTGATGATGAATGCCTCATAATAGCTGTCACTCTTTTGTATCCCTTAATAGCTGAAGCCAGAGATTGAGCGCTACGAGTGGGTGGTGATCCGCCACCCTGAGTTAGCATCCTCCATCAAGACCCAGGTTCAGGAGGACACAGCATCATCTGAAGGCCAAAACGCAGACAACAACAGCTTAGAGCAGCCGGAGAAACCTGCTGGAGATTTGTCACCATTTCTCTCCGCCCGACACTTCAACCTCAACTCCAAGAATACTTCCATGTTCATGGCTGGAAACTTTGACTCCATCATCGTGGGTGAGTGGATTATTATGCATGCTGCTGTTGTGTGTGTCTCATTTCTGGACCCTTTTATGGCAGTGCTTTTCTTCAGCCATGATGATTTTGAGTTATACGCAGTATAGTTGATAGAATTATTCAACATTTTAAACATGGGATTTTAGTGTTAGCCTTTCACAACATTGAGCACTACTTGTTGACAACGTGCATCATCGCATATAGCCATATGTAAAGAAAAGTGGATCATTTGTACTTGATAGCTTACACTGACCCTGTAATCTTGTGTTCGATCAGGGGGAGGTGAGGGCAACGCACTCTACATCGACGCTGAGCTGAACCACGGACGCACTGGCAGGTGTGCCACCTTTGACAACCCGCCCCTGTGTGCAGAGAGCTTCCAGGTTTCACTGCTAGAAGTGTGGGGCTTTCAGGACGCTATGGCCTCATAATGCTGTACACATAAACACACACTTACAAGTACATTCATACATCACACAGACACGTAGGCAAATTAAGCTCACACATGTTAACATACAGCACTTTCTCCACTTACACTTAACATATTAAAGCATAAATTCATGTCATGTGTGAAACAAAGTCTTAAAATGTCATGCAAAGTGTATTAGGTGGAAAACACAGATATGCAAACAGAGCTATATCCGTCCTCCGATTTTAGTTATGATTGACTATTTTTTTAATTTATTAATGCAGTTTATCCAAATATCAGCATATGAACAAACAATGAGATTTCTTTGATTGTTTTCTGTTTATTTTTGTATTTACAGATACTGTATGTATTATGGTGTACTAATTGTGTGGAAGTGGAAATTTTAAGGATCAACTGTGTTCATGTTCCTGTTGAGCTAAAGCTACATTTTAAAAATCTAAATGTAAATTCTGTATTTTATGTTCTCTGTTTTTTCTCACTCTGCCAAATTCAACATATAGTTAGCTCTGCAGTCCCTAAAAAAACATTATTCACCTGATCATGTTGATAAACTGAGGTTTACAACAGCAGGTGCAAAGTCAATTCTTTATCTCTCGGTAAATGTTGAAAGAAAACAAAGCAGTAAAATTGTACCAGGGCTGCTAGAACCTAAGCAGTCCTGACACATGTTCCCACATTTCTTGATTTATTGTACATAGGTGGGAGTTCTGATAAATGAATTAATGGAGTAAATGTTTGTGAATAAGTAGTGACTTGGCCATTTTGCACTGTATGTCAAAGCTTTCTTTTTGAATCTGTGACCGTTGCTCTTTGTATAGTGTATGAATATTCCTGTGGAAAGCAGTGCAAGCATTTTAAAAGGTAAAGGTGTTTTTGTTTACAAATAACGAAGATCAATGCAGTTTGTTCAAGATTTTCATGTTTTTTTTTCCCCATTTCCCTGTTACTTCCGTCCCTTCCAAAAAAGTCCAAAATGGTTTCCTGTTGGCAAAGTGTTGTTGGGGTTACACATCTCGTCTCTGTGTTATGTTGCTCCAGTGAAGTGTCAATTGAGTAACTGAAAATGTATTGTACATGTGGAAATACAGCATTACGCTTTCAGTAGAGTCTCCCTGTCTTTTTGTTGTATTGCTACTTACTTTTATGCCTTCCGAATCTATCACATCTGGCTTCCTGCAGAGAGAGGGTTACATTTTTGAGGCTGTCACAGAAGTGTGCCAGATGCCTTTTAACATCAGCTGACCATGAATTTAGCTCTCAGATCACCATGTTCTGTGGTTTTGCTCTGTTCTACATTATGTTTTTCTGTGGCGAATCTGTTAACAAAAATAGCAATTTTAGTTTTAAGTATGGTTAAAGCCAGGTCATACGAATATTTTCCTGCCTTCTGTGCATCATAATTAAAAATTTAACATTATTTTGTGTAGATACATTTAATTACAGTGTCCTAAACAGCATATCTCTACTACAGGCTTGGGTCCAAACTACTAAGAATATGACTTATATTACTCAGACATGCTTCTTCATGCACATGGTCTATTTCTGTTTGGATGTCTGTCCTTTGTGGAAGCTGACAATGAACTGCATGACTGGAAAATATTTAGCAGAAATGAGTCACATATACTCATAAATATGTCTGTTAAAGCCGTCTGCCTTCATATTCAGCTGTGTTGCAGAATTCACTTCATTGAAAATAGCAGAGAAACTGGACAATCCTCACAGGCACTGTACTTGCATTACACCACACAGTTTCTTTTTCGTGAGACGTTTTATTAAATATCTCAGTGTGAGAATATCAATTGATGTCGATACATTATAGCTCTATAGAAATGTATGACCAATTCATTTGCAGTGGGTGTGCCTCGGCCAAATGCATCTGGAGAAATGCAGCGTCTTAAATGGCAAAGTGGTGGAGTAATTCCTTCTTTACAGTAAGTGGCATTGACTCCGTCTTGCCAAGACTGTGCTTTTCATTCAGGATTCACACTCAGCTAATCGCACATGCACTGCTATTTTTAGCCTCTCCTTTGGGTGTTGGTCTGGCGCATCTCCTGAAAACCATGCTTTCCAGCCTCGGGGAGTAAGATGCTTAAGTGTTTAACTCTACACTGAGAGGGGTCTCTCCTTGACCACTACCACCATCACCACCCCGCCCCTAAGTTACCAAGCGACTGAGGACAGGGGATTAAGGAGCCTAAGGAGGTCCCAAGAAATGTAGTTTTGTTGCACAAACTGAATATTGCAATGTGGTTATTGGAAGGGAGAAGGGACTTGCACAGAACAGCAACCCAGAATACACTTTATCTGCAAAATTGCCTGAATTTTAAAGAGCCGATCTCACTAGATGAAGTAGCTTTACAGGACTTGGACACGGATACAATCAGATGTACATGTTATGACTCACATTGGCCCCGCATGATCATTAACATTAATGACTTGTGACATACATTTGTGTGTTTTTGTGATAATTCAATACACACTTAACCTTTAGTTTATTACACTGTATAATTACATTTTTCTTTTTCTTAGAACAGTGCACATTTTGGACTTTATGCTTATACTTTTTCTACTTATGTTTATCTATATATTTTTAGTAGCTTAAATTTCTAAGACTTTCAATGGGAGCAACTCTAACGTGAGAAATTCCCCCTCAGGGATCAATAAAGTATTTCTGATTCGGATTCTTTATGTAAATCTTAATCAAATTGTTATGTGTCTGTAACCTGTTAATTTGTCTTGGCCAGGACACTCTGGTAAAATAGATTCTTAATCTCAATAAAACTTTTAATAAAATAAAAAAGTAAAAATCTATCCTTCTAAATGATTAACATGTTTTATTATTTTTTCATCTTATAGTCATACTGAAAGCAGAAATCCTCATCCCCAAGATTCTTACTATTCTTTATTATTTTAAAAATGATTTCTTCATGAGTTCTATCCTAGTAAGAATGAAAGACGCTGAGTTATGTTTTTAGTCACATATATGGGGAAAATCCCAAATCTGAGAGTAGCTTCGCTCAGCGACTTCCTTTATTTAAATACAGAACAAATCTTGAACAGAGAAGGACTGTATGTATATCCTGGTCTGATAACATATAGCACCAGAAAGATAAAGGATGTAGATACACCGATCAGCCACAACATTATGACCACTGACAGGTGAAGTGAATAACATTGATCATATTGGTACTATGTGGTGTTCTGCTGGAAAACCTTGGATTTTGGCATCTATGTTGATGAGACTTAGACACCCAAATAAACATTGTCCCAGAACAAGCACACTCCCTCATGCAAATTGCAATCCCAAATGTCACTGGAGGAAAATGCACCCCACCACATGGCAAAAACATCAAACAATCAGGAACATTTTGAGGAACATGACAATGGCCCAAGATGTTGATCTGACCTCCAAACTTCCTAGAGCCCATTCTGATCAAGCATCAACAGGATGCAGTGGAACAAGTTTGATTGACAGAGGCCCCACTGCACAACCTAGAATACCCAAAGGATCCACTGCCAACATCCTGGTGCCAGACCCCATGGACAAGAGGTCCTCTTGTCCATGCCCAATGGTTCAGAGCATTTTTGACCACATAAGGGGGACCAACACAATATTAGGCAGGTGGTCATAATGTTATGCCTGATCGGTGTATTTCCATCTTGAAACAACAGTGTAGCTACTGATGGCAGTCTCAGAAACACAGATTTAAAGTTCCAGGGCTTCATACGTAGCAAACCTAAGAAACCAATCGTGTCAAAATGCAGGGTGGGGCTTTCAGTACCATTATTCCTCTTCAAAATTGGTTTCCCGTTCGGATATGTATGGCTGAATTACTATTAGAGTTGCCATAGTGTAGTGTAAAGTAGTTTTACAATGCTTGAGCAACAGTGTAGGCTTACGTTGAAGAGTTATAAGGCAGGAAGAGAATATTTTCATTTTTTTTAAAAAGCTCCCAAATATCTAACTTTGAAAAGAAGAGGTGATTTGTTTTAGAGGTTAAAACAGTAAAAGGAAAGGAACTTTAAATAACTTCAAAAAACCCTAATCCAGTCTTTTTTCCCAGTGAAAAATACTGTCTGTGTGTCCCTAAAATGTCTTTTTCTGCCATTACTCACAAATGTAATCTTTATTCTAGTATTGCTTGTTTGTTGGACCAGGTATTGGATTTGGGTGAATGATTTATCTGCCATAATTTAGTACTTGAGTTTCAGGGGAAAGTTTTTCCAATTCACGGTCACACAAATAATCAAAAGGACAAATGAGGTTGCTGTAGGTTGAAAAATGTATGAATGTTTCTCTATATGGCTGTAAACTGACTGATTTTAAAGGAATGCTAATATGTGCTGCTTAGCGCTGATTTTGCAGAAAGACTGTAATTGACAGTTATTGACAGGTAATAGAAAAATGCATAATTCAACAAGGAAGCGGTCTTTTAGATGCAGAGGAGAGGCTCCTTATGGGCATTTCCTTTACGCTGTATGTGTGTTTTCTACTCTGCCTCTAACATGGTTGTTTTCTCCACGCCTGTGTTTGTGTGTGTGTCTTGCCATCCTCAGGGCATAGCTGCAGCAGCGCGGTCTAAAGGAGAACACAAACAGAAGGTGTTTCTGACCGTTTCCTTTGGAGGGATCAAGATCTTTGATGAGAAGTCAGGGGTAAGCTCTGAAGCAAATGTGGGCCTGTTTGTGTTTGTGTGAGTGTGTGTGTGTGTGAGTGAGTGTGTGCTCCTGCATGCAGCATTTTGTGTGTGTGCGCGCATTTGTGTTTCCTCTGTTAATGAGGCATCTCCATGAGAGGGAGGGGCCCCTGGGGAAATCAGGAGGCCCTAATTGAAACCCTGAGAACAAGGCCTCAGTAGATGAGAGAACATGGCTATCCCATTGTCTGCCTCTGTGCAAACAGCGGCAACACTGGTTTCATATTATGCTGCGGGATTATGCATTTTCCATCTTACATGACTCCTTTTCTGGCTGACCGATGGGATCTATACAGACCCTTCTGTCCGTGTGCTATCATTTCCCACAGCTAATTTTGTATACATTTATACACCAATCAGCCACAACATTAAAACCACCTGCCTGATATTGGATAGATGCCCTTCATGCTGCCAAAAACAGCCTTGACCCATAAGAGCATGAACACAGGACCTCTAGGAGTCTCCTGTGGTGTCTGGCAACAGGATGTTGGCGGCAGATCCTTTGGGTTTTGTCGGTGAGGCCTCAGTAGATTTGGCTCTAACTAACCCTTCTACTGCATCCAACAGATGCTCAGTCCAATTGAGATCTGGGGAGTTTGAGGCCAAGTTAGTACCTTGGACTCTTTGTTATAGTCCTTAAACTATTTCTAAGCAGTTTTTCCTTTGGTGTGCTGCAGGGCGCATTGTCCTGCTGGGGAGTGCCGTTGCCATGGGAGAAGGCTTGTTCTGGTTTAGGTGGTCAAAGTAACGCCCACATGAATGCCAGGGAACGAGATTTCCCAGCAGAACATTTCAGTTTAATGAGATGATCAATGTTATACAATTCATTTATCAGTGGTTTTAATGCTGTGGCTGATCTGTCAGTCAGTTTTTCTCAGGGTCTGATAAAATCCTGAACCCTTGCAAAAAAAAAAAGCTGTAAACATACTGGACTTTTTCTTGGCTTCTTTTGACATCTCAGAGATTCATGACAATGGGAGCAGTCATAAACCGAGGGCACTCAGTGGACAGCTCAGAATTAATTAATAGAATACTGTTTCAGGGTGCTTGTAGCTCACGGGAAAGTGACCACAAGTGCCAGGTGATTTCTTTTTAAATGTTCTTCCTCAAGGATCCTCTGACATGTAATATCGTGGTTCAATTCCCCAAGTGGCCATACCTGTCACTGTATCCTTGAGCAAGACGTATAACCCTTACCCTCACAAGTATAGGGGCTCTCTGGTCACTAAACAGGCCATTGTGCCTTTCGTTTTGTGTTAATGATGGAGAATTAGTGTCTCATTAAATTCCAGAAAATCTGTCTTAAAAAAATCGATTTAAGGTGTTTGGCTCTGTTTGCTCATTGTAGCCCTGCAAAGATCCTCCGTGCATGTTAGGTTTTTATATTCATTTTGGCAGCTGGAGCAGAACAGCCTTGTTTTTAAAACATAATACAGCATCTGTTGTTGTTTATGTCGCGTAAATATGCAGCGTGAGCTGTCGGTTTCGCTCTGTTCTGTGTGGCTGTGAGCGGGTCTGGTTGTGAGCGTGGTGTGGTTTAGATGCGAGATGAAGCTTGCTGCTCCGCATCTAGCTTTAGCGGCTGACATGGTAAGCCTGAGATTTACACCTCGGCAGCAGCTTGGATGCCACTGAATGTGTGTGTGTGCATTTGTGCAACCAGCAGTAAGTCAAAAGTGCCTCAACAAGCACGTCGCACTAAGCAGTGGCCACCCACATGGCGGCCATATTGGATGCAGCCACACTCATCTATCACCAGGCTAATTCTCCGTGCCACTTTCTGTAACCCTCGTAACCCCTAGGCTCATATTGCTTCTTAATTTTTCAAAATTTCTACAATGAAAGTGGGATAAAGAGAAAAAAACATGGATGCAAAAGTAGTAAATCAAAGCGGTAAAGCTGTAGAATAGGGCAAGAGAGAGAAGGTGAGGATGTGAAAAAGACTGATAGAGGAAGGATGTGATGGAGAGACAGAGACAGACTGATACAGAGTTAGAGGGATACGCGGAGAATCAGTGAGCATATGTCAAAGTAAAGCTCTCTACAGGGAGACCTTGTCCTCTGTCTCCGCACATTAATATTAAGTATAGAGATATGCAGTCCTTACTATCAGTCCTTCAGCCACTCCTAATAGCAAAGGAAGGAGGGAGGAAGAGAAAGAGAGAATGACTCTGCTGAGGTTCAGGGATCTTGACAGTCTCATTCCCCTCCTGTGCATCAGTCAGCCAGATGGGCGGATGGATGTATGGGTGAACGAATGGATGGATGGCCTCTCTCTTGGAGGAGGGAAGGTCGTGCGGGATGGAGGGAGGTGGTGCTTGAGATGGAGGAGAAGAAGAGGGGAGACATTAATCTAACAGAGGGCAGGCCAGCATGTCTCTCTTTCCGTCAGCCTCTTGCACACATGCATAGACACACGTGTGCACTAACCTCTTCAACCCTTTTTGTCAGTCTCGGTGGGGCCACTGCACAACGTCAGGTCAAGAACTTGCAAGAGTGAAGGGCCGGGTTCGTCGGCCCGACTGCTGCTCGTTTGGAGAATGAAATCAGGAAGATCAAATTAATCCTGTTCAACCAACAGAAAAGACTATGCAAAAATAAAAATAATAAAATCACAGTCCGCTGCCATCAATGCCAGACTCCTCCATATTTTCAGCTCGGGTCCTATCAGATGTTGTCCCTGCATGTTGACAAACTACATTTACAATCTTAATTAGAAGGTGGGAATAGAAGAATGAAAAGGGGGTTGAGATCAGAGCATGAGATGAACGGAGGGTGAAGCTTGAGGGGATTAACTGTGAGTCAAATGGGAATTGTTCTCAGTGAAGCATCATAGTTTCATCATTCACCTTCTACACCGAGGACAAGGCAAGGAAGCGGCAGAAGAGTCCCACTGGAGTCGGAAATACAAGGATAGTGAACGATAAAAAAACGTGTTCAGACATCTAAAGCTGAGGTAGAAGATTATCAGCGCATGAGCATCCTTTCTGTTACTGCTTTGGTGCTTATCAGACCCTTAAACCGCAGTCATACGGTCTGCTTAAGTATGATGTGGCTTGTCTGATCCAATCAGAGCCTTAACTCATCCTGCAGTTCAGATGTAAATATATGCAGATGATGCTGTTTAGTATGTTCATATAACTAGCGAACAAAAGTATCTCTCAGTGGCTGAATGCATCCTTCTTTCACCTAAACATTAAAGTATCTGCATGTAATTTTGTTATCCTGATAAAATATTAAATTGAAAAAAAAAAAATTATTGTTGTTAATTTTAAATATGTTGGAGTAGTTTTAATTTAAATTTGATTTAACTAGCAGAAGTTTGAAGAAGAGGGATTCTGCACAAACATTTAAAATGCTCTATGGCAAACCCAACTATTAACATAACTGTACTATCATTTAGAGATACAGTATCATTTATACAGTACTACAAGGACCATGTTTTTAAAAATGGATGAACCCTTCATGGCTGTGACTGTAATCCTAATCTAAAAATGGACAAAGAGGTGGAGCGTGAGCGGAGTTGAGGCCTGGTTGTCGAAACACGACTCCCACCTGTCAGTCAAAGCAGCCTCTCCCTTAATTATGCATAACTTTAAGCCTTAATACAAGTCAGACAAATCCTGTACAGTTGTCATGAACAGATAAATGAGTTATAGAGACCAGAACTGTTTTTGTATCAGGCTGTAAACATGTTTATTCCTACTGTCAAGTTGAGCATTTTAACATGAGGGTCTATGGGGATTGACTCACTGTTGGAGGCAGCCAAATAGTGGCCATTCGTGGAACTGCACTTCTGTCTTAGCTTAGTCTTAAAATTGACTCTTGTCTCATATTGTTAGTTTAGGATTGCTATGGCAAAATTACAACATAACTAATTTTGACACAGAAGAGGTCAAATATGTCTATATTAATATATATACGATGGACCACAGCTTTATAATTATGAGTCTGCTGGCTGTCACAGTAACTAGGAATAGACAAGGATGAGGAGAAATAATGGATACCAGTGAGAAATTAATTAGTGGTGTGAGAAGATCCAGTGGAGAGTAGGGAAGGTGTCTTGGTAAGTGAGCAAGGTTAGCTAATCCAGTGTTACATGACAGTACAGTAAAGTTTCATATCACAAACTAGTATTGGCCATTTAATACTGGAGCATTGATATTGTAACAGAAACTATGTGCAAAAATCAGCTGGTATCGGTCATATCTTGTTGGTCTAACATACACCGATCAGCCACAACATGATGACCACTGACAGGTGAAGTGAATAACATTGATCATATTGGTACTATGTGGTGTTCTGCTGGAAAACCTTGGATTTTAACATCCGTGTTGATGAGACTTAGACACCCAAATAAACATTGTCCCAGAACAAGCACACTCCCTCGTGCAAGTGGAAATCCCAAATGTCCCTGGTCTACCCCCACAGGAAAATGCACCCCACCACATGGCAAAAACATCAAACAATCAGGAACATCTTGAGGAACATGACAATTGCCCAAGATGTTGATTTGACCTCCAAACTTCCTAGACCCCATTCTGATCAAGCATCAACAGGATGCAGTGGAACAAGTTGGATTGACAGAGGCCCCACTGCACAAGCCAGAGTACCCAAAGGATCCACTGCCAACGTCCTGGTGCCAGACCCCATAGGACACCCTGAGAGGTCCTCTTGTCCATGTCCAATGGTTCAGAGCATTTTTGATGATGTAAGGGAGACCAACACAATATTAGGCAGGTGGTCATAATGTTATGCCTGATCGGTGTAAGCCAACACTACTTTTTATGGTGCCACATGAGAGAGAGAGGTGGTAGAGAGCTGACTAATTTAGAAGTGCAAACATAAAAGACAACTTAAAGTAGTTTCAGATTGATCTGTAGCTGCTGCTGATGGTGGACCTGAAGCAACCAAGGAACCAAACTAGCTATCAGCCTCACACAGTTCTGGCTTAGACATCTTGTCCGGAACTCCATCGTATCTGTTCCTCCAGTCTAGAATTAACACTCCACAAGATCATGTGTTCGGTTGGATGCAGTACTGAAGTTTTGATTCTTCATCTGCATAAAACTGGCCCAGGAAAGCTTGCTCCGTTCTTAGCAAATCTGTGGACTTGATATCCTAACCGATGTCTAACCTACACAACCACAATAATTCACCATGATGGAAAATCGTGAAGTTTCTAAATCACTTTCTAAAACATAGCCGCTCCCTAATGTGACATAATGTGACCCATTGTGAAAAAACAGTGTTAAAAGCGCTGCTCGAAATAGATAGTATTTTATCAGAACATCTGCCTTTATGTCTATAAAAATCAAGCGGTAACCAAACAAATAATTATTGCCAAGAAATATCAAGTACATATTTAGTTTAAATAAAAGAACTCAACCTGCAAGTTGCTCTATTCATTTGATATAATAAAATAAATGAATGCCTTTGATTTCTGTACAGACAACATTCCTGCATCTTGCTCTTGATCTCTGTTTACGCCTTTGATCAGCATTCGAGAAGAGCGTATTAAAAGAGGTCACCTCTGCTCTGTACATCCAGCTCTCGCATCAGTCCAGTCACCAGACAAAGACACAGTGAACCTCAGAGCAAACACATGGAGACAAGTAGAATTAAAGGTAACCAAGGTCATGGCATGACTGCCTTTAAACAGAAACTCTCCAACACGGACAAGTATGTAAAGAAAGAGGCATCTGTAAAGGCAGCGTGCTTTCAGCAAGCAATGGGAGTGGAGTTACTGGGGTAAAACTAATGATTTTTCTATAAAAAAAAATTTAAAAAAAGCTGCTTTAACAGTAAAAGTGCTGCTTTTTCCAGCTCACCTCCGGCTACGTAAATAACAGAAAAAGGGCAGAAATTATCAAAAACTGTTCTAAAGCTGGCAGATTTTGTGTTTGTGTGGGACCCTAGTAGCATTTCTTCATTCTTTCAGTCAGTTTTTCCAACTAATTCAGTATCAAACTGGAAATGATCAGACAATAAAGTGTGACATGACTAATACAGAGCTATCTCTCAGTTACCCCAGCAATGATACCTCTTGCAAGGAATTAATTAAACCTCAAGTCTCAGTCCTACTGGCTGGGGACCGGACAGCCTCCATGTAGCCCCTCTGATGACGTTTCCCCTCCAGGAAAGAGATGTGAAGATCAGGGAGGAGACACAGACAGTATCCTGCTGCTTCCCCTTTTTCCTCCCCCCTCCCAGCATAACAGGGAATATCTTGGTTCAGTGGCCAGCGACTGCTGAAGGGCTGAAGGGCATGCTGCCCACAGTCCCTCAGAGACACTGACGCTGTGTGTGCGAGAGATTGTGAGAGGGGGACTGGTAGTGCATATCAATAGTGCTGGAGACTACACAGCCAGTATCGACTTTCTGGATACACCCACCTGTTTTTGCAAACAATCAACTTCCCCAGAGAGAGTGCATCTATTTAAGCAACTTTGAGCAACATCCGACAGTTGAAGCTGCCAGACACGTTGGCTGCACCGGCGGCCTTCCCCCTCCCGGGACTGAATCTCACTATTCCGTCCAAAGTTTACCCAGAATGATGCTGCGGAAACACTGGGACATGTACGAAACACTAGCGTGTCACAGAATTGTTGGCAGAATCGTCTATAGAGGAGCTCCGGATAGATTGCTCCAGCTTTTAAGTATGCAAGTCGATACAAGCAGCGTTTACAGTAGAGCCTGTGGGTGGAGGGATTATGACGGCAAATGTCTCTGCCAGCTCCAGTTAATTTAGGAGAACACGATTATTCTGATTATGTCGTCATCACCCAAACTTGAACCCTTGATGCTTTGAAAGTTCAACACTTGCAAATTTCCACGTCTCCGTCACAAGTTTGATTTGTGTGTGCATGAGAGTTTGGCAAAATCCATAGGGTGCTTTTAATCTTTATTTGGCCCCATTTACCATCCTGGTGTTTATTTATTGTCTGTCTGTTTCTGGTGTCCTTTTCCCAACCTCACACCCTCCCTGAGCCTCATTCTGCCAAAGGTTTCTTCCAGTTAAAAAGGACATTTTTTCTTCTCACTGTCGCCAAGTTCTTAATCAAAGGAAGTCATTTCAATTTGTTGGATTTTTGTCTCCATTATGATATTGTATTACTTCTTCCAGCCCCCCTTGGCCACTTCAAAAACTGAAAGAAAAGGCAGAAAATCGCAAAAATCGTTCAAGGTGAAAATACCCAAAACTGTTGTAAACAAGGCAGAAAATGTTGTTCATTTGGGACAATAGCAAGTTTATGTTTATGTCTTCATTCTTTTGGTCCAACTTAGTGTCATACTGTTAAATATTAGGCAATATTTATAGGTACAGTCCAGCTTATGTGTGCATTTAAAATGAATAAATAATAATAAATAATTTAGCCATTTTTTATCCCCTTGGGGAACTTCTGCATTTAACCCATCCTACTATACATACAAGTAGCAGGAGCAGTGGGCTGCCGCGGTGCAGCTCCCGGGGAGCAGTCAGGGATTAAGGGCCTTGCTCAAGGGCCCAACAGTGGCCACAGTGGGATTCGGTCCCCTGACCTTCTGATCAGTAGTCAGGGGCTTAACCTGTTGTGTCAC
>OMNN01097690.1:6720-18062 GCA_900302755.1 Chromis chromis
TAGAAAAGATTGAAAATAATTTGACCATAGGGCAGGGATGGACAACCCTGGTCCTCGAGGGCACCTATCCTGTATGTTTTAGATGTTTCCCTCTTCCAACACACCTGATTCAAATGATCAGCTCATCATCAAGCCATGCAGAAGCCTGATAACGATCCTGATCATTTGAATCAGGTGTGTTGGAAGAGGGAAACATCTAAAACATGCAGGATAGTGGCCCTCAAGGACCAGGGTTGTCTCCCCCTGCCATAGGGACATGTTAAACCAAGGTGTGTCCTGTAATTAGCATCACAGGTGTCTTCAAACATAGTTAGAATGCCTGAAATCATTAAAAAAAAGAAACAAAACAAAGTTGAATTTCTTTAATTATTTAGTTTGCAAGAAATTGTAAAAAACCTGGAATCAACATGTACAACATTTTTCCAAGGGCCCACAGATGTTACTAATACTGCAAAACAATTGTGGCTCTGCATACTATAGATATCTACCTATTTACATTTTTACTGCCACTACAAACTCTGCGTTTTTGACACATTTACCCTGAACATCAACAATGCTGAATGTATAACCCAACAACTTACTGATAACTTGTTCCCCTGTATATTTTGTCTGTATACATTGTTGAGCCTTGCTGCAGTTATTTTATTGATCTGGTATGTTTTATTTTGAAAATAATCGGCTATGGATCAGTAAAAGTAAAATGGATTGTTTCACACATCAGGCTTGACTATTTTCAACCATAGTGACTAATGCAGTAGCTGCCTATGAGCACCAAATCAGCCTAAAGATCATCATGTGCTTGCACAAGTGCAGCAATGTGAAATTTTAACCCACACACTCTCTTTGGTCACAGTCCAGAGCCTTGTATTACTGTACAGGACCGACCTTATTTATTCACTTCTACCTTTCAGGTCCCCAGAGTTTAGTGATTTCCTAAAGCGATGCCTGGACAAGAATGTGGACAACAGATGGAGTGCGCCGCAACTTCTGCAGGTACTTTTTTTTCAAACACGTCCCCTGTTTTGCAGTTTATAAGTTCCCATAGCCCCACACCTGGCTGCCTAAATCATATAACCCTCCTTCCCCAACCCCCACCCATGCACCACCTGCCATTAAGCAGCAGAGTCCTAGACGACATCTGTTTACCTGCAACCGTCTGTCCTGCCTCGGTCATCCCACTGTGCTGCAGCTGACGTCAGCAGAGCAGGCTTTTCTTTTTCCATTGGGTTTAAGGTGCTCGGCCAAATCAGAGCGACTTACTTAGAGAGAGGCAGTGAGGACACACTCATTCTCAGGAAATAACGTGCAGCGCTGCAGCTAAAGGAGACTCAATGGGCTGGAAAACACAAAATAGCGGCCTGCCACCGATGAAGGTTTTGATATCGAAGAAGCTGCACATTCTCAGGCCAGCGATAGAATATGTGCAGCAGATTTCTAATCCCAAGAAGGTGAGGTTGTAGATTTAGATCTCATTTTATTTAGGAAGTTTGCCGATGTATTTATTTCACAGTTTGCTGGGAAGTGTGCTCAGACAGACGCACTGAAAATCCCCAAGAGAGACTTAATGATGCAGAAAAACTTAGATATTTAGCCAGCCTTGTTTAATATGTGTTTGCTGAATGTACTTTGTTGTCAGAGGAGTGTATTATACTGTGAGCAATTTATATCTCAGCCTCAATGGGATTAGGTGTCAGCGGGGTGCCAAGTATTTGCTGCTATTATCCAGAAGCGTTTTTACTGCAGCAGCACAACATATTCGAAACACTGGGCGCTTAAATGGAGCCTTAATATTTACTCGTGTCGTCTTTGTTTTTCTTATGCGCAGCATTCGTTCGTGTCCACTGTAGCTGACAGCAGGCCGCTGAGGGAGCTGATAGCCGAGGCGAAGGCTGAGGTCACTGAGGAGATTGAAGAGCACAAAGAAGAAGAAGAGGAGGAATACACAGATGCACATCTGGTGAGTAGATATTTACCAGAATCATTTTGCAGAAGATTTGCGCCGTAGTGTGAAGCTGCTAGGAGCCAGATGTACTGGACTTTTAAATAAATCTTGTCATGTGTTCTAAATGTGTATATTTATAAGTCTTAGTGTGTCTTGAACACGTTAAACTTGCTCTAATCTGCTGTAAAATATCAGATTTGATTTACTGGCACTATTGTATTGTATGTAAAGATAAAAAGGCTGCAACTAATGTTAATCTTTATTATCAACCAATTTACCATTTATTTGGTCATATTTTAACAGCAGTAAAAGCAAAAACAAATCTCCAACCTTCATGAAAGTATTTAGAGTTTACTCAGCGTTTGTTCTGCTTTTTGGGGTTTTCCTTTCCTTCAGTATGTCACGTAGCTGTTTTTTTGTTCATGGAAAAGGTCTGCAGACTTATAAAGCTCAAAGTTCACGCCAAAGGGAGGTATTCTCTTCCACAGAACGCCTCATTTGAAGTCGAGGCTCTTCCTCCTTTGCTTATTGACATCACCATCTAACACTTTTTTCACACATAACCAAGATGTTTTAGATGCCTAAAGGTGGAAATCCACACTTAAAAGTATAAGATAAAATACATTTTAAAAGATACTTTAAACCATAAACACAGCTTTCCCTAATCCCAACCATTTCTGAGGTGTCTCAGTAGCTGAATGCTGCCAAAATGACAAAACTTATCCGAAAGTAGTAGGGACAGGAACTAAAATGGAGCGGAGTTGGTTTCAGACAGAGGGTCAATGAGAAAAATATTGTGTTAAATCATGTAAACATATTCTAGTAGGCTCCAAAAATAATATTATAAACCTTTAAACAAGTAGAATATGGGCTCTTTAAATGTAAGTGATGGAGAACAACATCTACAGTCTGCAAGGAAATGTTCTGTGAAGAAAACCTGCCTTTAAGGTATACACTTTATCTGATCCAGACACACATTAGCTTCTTAAATGAAATCTGTGGATTTCACTCCTCAGAACTTTTGGTTAAATTGCAGTCAGTTTGGACTAGTTACAGTGATAACAGCACCAGTTTTCTGGCTTTTGTAGAAACCAACAGTCCTAACTTCTTTGTTGTTTCTTCCTCTTCTTCAGGGCCACAAACGTGCCCCATCAGATGCCAGCGTTGCCAGCTCGGAGGATGAGAAGATCCCCCTCTCTCCCTCCATCTTGGAGTCAGTCCCTGAGAAGGTTGAGCCAATTCCGCCCATCCCCGCACCCACTGAGCTTCCAGTGGACAACGACTTGGTGGAGACCAGCTTTGTAGAGGAGCCTGCTGCAGAGGCGCCTACAGAGGAAACTCCAGACACTCCAGAGAAGGATGAAGAGGCAGAAAAGAAACCAGTCGAGGAGGAAAAAGTTCCAGAAGCAGCAGCAGATGTCGCCTCACCAGAGCCAGAGACTGAACCAGAGGCACCTGTGAAGGAAATGCAGCAGCTGGAAATAGCTGTCGAAGATGAAAAAGAGGTGGATACAGCTGAGGATCCAGAACAATCAGAGGTTACTGAGACTCCTCTGGAGGAAAAAACGCCTGTTGTGGAGGAACCAAACACTCCAGCAGAGGAGAAGGAGGAGGCGGAGGAGGAAGACCAGTACAAACATCTAAAAGTGACTTTAACTCTACCAGAGCAAGATAAGGAGGTTCTAAAGGAGGAGAATGGAGAGAAGGCCACAGAAAAGGATAAAATAAATACTGAGGAGGAGAAGACGGTTCCAGACAAAGCTAAAGACGACAAAGAGAAAGATTCAGACTCAGGAAGAGGTTCAGGTGCAGACCTGAATCTGTCCATCTCAAGCTTTCTGTCCAAAACAAAAGAGCCTGGATCTGTTTCCATACAGGTGACATACACAGTCCACACACTCAAATACCAGAAAACATATAACAGGCGCATTTTTAAACTCCTCTTTGTTGTTTTCTCAGGACACAAAGCGTCAGAAGAAGACGCTGAAAAAGACTCGCAAATTCATTGTGGATGGAGTGGAAGTTAGCGTTACTACATCAAAGATCATTACTGACAATGACACCAAGAACGAGGAGATGAGATTCCTGAGGTAGTCACCTGCCTTCATTTACATACGCAGCAGGCAGCAGTTTCATGCTAATACGATGAAAATGACTTTAACAGGAAGCTCAGCTTAAAACCCAACTGTGGTTTGCTTTGTGCAAAAGGTTAGACATGACTGACATAACACTTGCGTCTTTTATTTGTCCTTTATTTTTTCCAGGCGGCAGGAGCTGAGGGAGCTTCGCCTCCTGCAGAAGGAGGAGCAGAGGGCACAGCAGCAGCTCAGCAACAAGCTGCAGCAGCAGAAAGAACAGATCTACCGACGCTTCGAGCAGGAGACAACGGTGAGTATCTTCATTGTGAATTAAGCCTCTCAACTCCAAGCAGGTTCTGAGCATTTATTAGCTCCTGTCACATTTTTTTTCACTGTGGGCTCATTTTTCATCCTGCAGCTCTGTTGAAACAGCACAACCATGACTAGAAGTAAAGAGAACTCAAAAATGCATAATACCAGAAATCATAAAAAGAAACAAAGCAAAGTTGAATTTCTTAAATTTTTTATTTTGCAAAAATTGAAGAAACGTTGAAAGAAATGTGTCTGTACTTACTATAGATATTTTAACTTTTTAAAATTTTTACAAGCTTGACAAGCTCTACGTTTTTTAACATTAATGCACACTTACTCTGCACATCAGCTGTAGAAAGATGTCTCCCCATGCTGAATGTATCTTCCAACAACTCCCTCCTCTGTATGCTATGTTTGCTTTGAATTGAATTTTGAGCCATGCTATATTTATTTTATTGATCCAGTTTGTTTTATTTACCACTCAGTCTCTCTCTGCTCTGTTTTAACACAGCCTGCAGTTCATCGGACAACAGAGTGCATAATCTTTAGTTTTTTAAAGAACTGGTGCATTTATTTTTAAATGACGTGTGTAGAACTAAATAATTTAGATTAAATATCAAGATTTTAAGCTTAGATTTGGTTACACACACCACACATTGGCGGCTGTGGCTCAGGTGGTAGAGCGGGTTGTCCACTGATCGCAAGGTTGGCAGTTCGATCCCCGGCCCCTCCACATGCCGAAGTGTCCTTGGGCAAGACACTGAACCCCAAGTTGCTCCCAATGGCAGGCAGGCACCTTGCATGGAAGTCTGTCGCCAGTGGTGTAAAAATCCCAAACCTTTCATGGACACCGATTTACCTTCACTACCAGAGCTGTCTTTGCATAACCACAGTGTGCACCTGGACATGTTAAAAAGAAAAAACTGGCTCAGTCTGTGGTTGTTAAATGAAGGTTTGCTTCAGTCTTCTGCAAACATAAACCCATCCAGATGTAGGAAAAAGCGTAAAAGACCATGACTCATCTAACTGTTGCTTTCTTCCACCGTGCAGAGATCCAGATTCTGCTGCTTTATTCACGTCTGTTAGTACTGTGTTCCTAGGTGACAATACAGAACCACCAAAGCTTGACTGAAGACATGCAAAGGGTCTCTTAAAGAGTTTCATTAAAGTGTTGGAGTTAAACAATGTGATAGGCACCTTAGTGAAATAAGAAGAAAGGAAAATTACTGAGGAATATGGTCATGCACACTATAATTATAACCATTAGGGTAGTTAGGATTATCCACGATTAGGAAAACGTTTCATTCTTAGATGTTGTTTTTTCGTATTCCTTCACATCTACAAGCTCTTCAGATGGCCTCCAGCGACACTGAACTACCTCATCACTTGAGGCCACAACAGATTTAACTCTTCTCTCTCAGTAACCGATGCGACTCTCTGTGTCCTCCAGAGTAAGAAGCGTCAGTACGACCAGGAGGTGGAGAACTTGGAGCGGCAGCAGAAGCAGACCATCGAGAGGCTGGAGCAGGAACACACCAACCGGCTCCGAGACGAGGCCAAACGCATCAAAGCCGAGCAGGACAAAGAGCTGTCCAAGTACCAGAACATGCTGAAGAACCGCAAGAAGGAGGTGAGCCACATGTCGCCCCTCAGACAGGACGGCTTGTAATGTTCTATTCAGAGCAGCTTGTTTTGATACTTGCACACATACACGCCTCCTGATCTGTCTTATAGGTGTTTACATAACCCCTGTTTAACCGGGCGGCGGTTAAATCAGTCTGCGCTGCCACCTCTCATTTATTCTCTCATGGAGTTCTAATCTATCATCAGCTTTTGTCTCATTTTATTTCCATTTGTTGCTCATGGCGGCGCTCGTTCAGACCAAAAAAGGAGCGGGACTTTCTCCAAAGCATGTGACAAACGCTATCATGAAACGCATTAAAGAGGATATTATCCAAACCCAACCAGAGGAGGTAACCGGGGCTCGTTTTGCTGTGACACTCGCTGCCGTTTGCATCCATCCAGCTTTATTACAAAAAGCAGGGAGAGCAGATTACTGATGCAAAGGTTTCTTGTTGTGAAGTTTGCTGCAGTTTTTATGTTTTTTCCCCTGAGTCTCCTGAGTTTGCAGTGTCCACCACAGGATCAGAGTGTGTGTGTGCAGTGTGTAGTGGGATGTGTAGGAGGGTAATGTACTGTGATCCACAGGGAGTCGCCCATGTAATGATTCAGTCCTTTCAGTTGTCCTCGTGCACGCTGTGCAACGCTCCCATACAGGATGTAAGTGAAACCTCCGACTGTGTTTCATCGATTTCCTTAACGCATCACTCTTGTCCTGTCTGTTCTCTACATGTTGAAATAGTTCTGTTTTATCAACAAGCTCATGCAAAGATGAAGATTTACTGCTGAAAAAACGGTCTATGGGTGTTTTTTCTTGTTCCTGTCACATTTTCTGCTGCAGTATAAAGTCCTACACCTTTCTTTGGTTATTTATTTTGCAGTAATTGAAACAAAACTGGAATCAACATGTGCCAGAACATACATATTTTAGAATGATTTGCAGACATTACGAGGCAGGTTTACTGTATATAACTGAGTACTTCATTAGCCTTTTAAATGTCAGGCTCCTCTGCGTCTGCCGAGCCAAGTAGGCCAGATTAGTGTGACTGACGAGCAGCTGAAACAGGCTTTATTGTAACTGTCTGGTTCGTCAGTTAAAGCTTGAGGTAAACATGGCAGACAGCCTGCGGGCAACAAATGCCCACAAACGCACACATACATCGGGTCTCGGAAGTCATATCCTACGATAAAGGTTCTTGTGGCAGGGTGTGATACTTCCTGTTTGTTCAGTGTAGAAAAAGATGCCATAACTTATTTAATCGCCAAAGATGTGTCAGTAATGAAGTTTGACCGTCTTTATGACCCGTTTTCCTTGTGTCCCTCTTCGACCAGGAACAAGAGTTTCTTCAGAAGCAGCAGCAGGATCTGGACAGCGCTCTGAAGAAGATCATCCAGCAGCACAAACACGAGCTCGCCACCATCGAGAGAGACTGTCTCAACCACAAACAGCAGCTTCTAAGAGGTAAAAACCACATTGGCTGTCTGGCGATGCTGCTTTCACACCATGTGGTAAAAATGGTTTGATTTGATTGTCAACACTTCTTCTTAGATGCTGCACAGACTTTATAGGTCACACACTCATTAGTGGTGCAAAACAGGGCATAAGCACCATCTTTAATACATTTAGAATCATGCTCCTGTATTTAAATTGCTAAGGGGTTGTCCTTTCGGGCAGTAGTGGCCTAGTGGTTTGTGAAGCGAATTTGTAACCAGTGGGTCGCCTGATCAAGCCCCCGGACTGGCAAGAGGTTGAGGTGGGAAAGTGAGAGCGACCGCTTGTCCCAGTCACCACCACTGTGGGCCCTTGAGCAAGGCCCTTAACCCCTGACTGCTCCCCGGGCGCTGCACCGCGGCAGCCCACTGCTCACAAGAGTCAATAGGTCATCTGTAGAAGGATAACACAGCAATAATCAGTTTTTGGATTAAATTGCTCTGTAAAGAGAAAAAAAAGTCACAAACATTGAAAACTTTAGTTTTTCCTTTAACTCTGCTGAGCTTTTTAGCAAATTTTAGCTCCTTGTTTTAACTTTACACTCCAAGAAAGTCTTATTTACCCAGTTTGCAGCAAAATACCTGCACACTACCTGCCATCTTGTCACCATAGTGGAGCTTGTATATGCTTAAGGACCAGATATCTTCCTCATGAGTGAAGCTGAAAGAGTGAAAATTAGACTTATATTCACTGTAAGTTCAAAAGCATGATTCCTAATGAATGCTAGTGTTGCTAATGTTATTCATTTATCACTTTTTGCTGTTTCTTATGTAAGGGAAGCCTTTAAAATCCACCATGTGCAGATATTTGTTGTAGCAGGGTTTGTTTTTATCACACTCACTCTGGTGCTTTAAATCATTTGCTAAAGTGACTTTTCTGCCCTTTCTAAACCCCACTCAGGTTACTGCTAACGTTACTTGTACATCCTCTTTCCCTGGTTGCACGGTTTGTCACATCTTGATCTGTTGTGCATCAAAGATCCTCAGATCAGCAGTAAACAAGCTCTGAGGCTCTCTTTGACCACATTCCTTCTGACAGCCCCTTTCAGCGAGCAGCCGTCCCGCTTGGACTTAATCCCATCCTTAATATGCCAGGAGCTGCACAAACAACACTTCTTAGAAATGCACACTGAACCAAGTCACGGGAGGTTGTAGCTGCGCTTTAGGAGCTCGTAAAGAGCTTTCACTGCGATTGGAAATGGGAAGACGGTTCAAAGCACAAAAGCTGAAACCTCGTTAGTAAAGTTGATGTTGGTTGACACAAATATCTCAGGCATCCGGTCATTTGCTGCTAATGAGGTAACTTCAGTCCACAACAGTTGTTCCATGTTGTTCCTCTTCACTGCAGACCACGTAGACAAAATCAAAAGAGATATTCCCCTCCAATCAGCCTGTGAATGGTTCTTCTGTGCAGTCGTTTATCTTTGTCTTTTGTTCCCTTGTGTGTCTGCGTGCAGCTCGGGAGGCTGCCATGTGGGAGCTGGAAGAGCGCCACCTGCAGGAGAAACACCAGCTGTTCAAACAGCAGCTCAAAGACCAATACTTTATGCAGAGACATCAGCTGCTCAAGAGGCACGAGAAGGTACAAAGTCTCTCTTTGTTATTTCTTACACTTTAGCGTTGTTGTTTTTAACCTGACAATCTAATGATGATGATAATCTAACCTTTATTGATCCCCTTGGAGAAATTCCTTCTCTGCATTTGACCCATCCTATTAAAGTAAACCTTAACTATACATACTAGGAGCAGTGGGCTGCCGCGGTGCAGCGCCCGGGGAGCAGTCAGGGGTTAAGGGCCTTGCTCAAGGGCCCAACAGTGGCTGCAGTGGGGGTTCGATCCTCTGACCTTCTGATCAGTAGCCCAGGGGCTTAACCTGTTGTACCACCACTGCCCCAAATAGAAGATAGACGGGAAGATGCAGCAAAAATCCCAATCATTTTTATATTTATATAAAAATAAGAAATGCCCAAACCACCTTTCCTTCTTAAATTGTGACTCGTATTGGAATATCTGTAAATGTAAATTGACATATAATCAAACTATAGATTTTAGTTATTTTTATGCCAGAAGAAAGATACTAAGATTTGGCAGAATGCTGACAACTTAGGTGTTAAAGCTCATAGATTGTTTTACGTTTTTATACCATTTTACTGTTGCTCATTAGAAATTATTTTATGTTTTTTGGAATAAGTTTGGTGCTTACTGGGGTAAATGTTTTGCTCAGATAATTTAAATTAGATTTTCGCTGACAGCAGTGTGGCAATCAAACTAATGTTTAAAGACAATACTAGACTAGTCAGATCCACAACCTCTGTCATGTGCAAGCTAACATTCTCATGTCATACTAATATTTTCCTCTTTCCCGCTGTTCTGTGTGTAAAATGAACGTGAGCCACCACCAATTCTACATCCAAAGCCCACAACTGGCCTTGCTTTCTGTGCCTCCATCTGCCAGTGACAGCGGCTGACACGGACGCTTCGCTTCTCAAAAGGCTCTGTGTTTGATAGCAGGATTCATAGCTGTTTGAAGCAGCTGTTGCAACCTGGCAGAGCTCCTCTTCGGCTCCAGTTGCATTTTTTTACCCCTCTGTGTGGCATGTGCATGTGTCTCTCATGGGTGTTGGTATGGGACAAACAGGTGCTCACAGCTATCTGTTGTATGACCACACTGTGGGGATATTAGAATAATTGGATGGCCCTTGAAATATGCTTTGATTTGCTTCTTTTGATGATCCAGCGCTGTTTTGTGAAAATTTAACTCACTTGCTGTTTCCAGAGTGAGTGAAACCACTGCACAGAAAAGTGAGAATCCTTTTAAAAATGGTTATGCAGAGTAGTTATCTAGTAAAATGGTTATCTAGCAGACAGCCAGTAGCAGCTGGTGAGTATAGTTGCATATTTAGCACCTAAGCTAGATATTTATAACGGAACTTGTGGGGAGAGACTAGCGAAAACCACAAAAGAAAAGTGGATATTGAGCTTACATTCATTACGTGACCAGAAACTCCAAATGAATGACAATAATTTGGACAAAACAAAACATGCACAAGAACAACAGAAAATGGTAATATTAAGCTTAAGGTTATGAGAAAGTTAGAATTAATTTGCAAACCCAAAAGGTTGTTCCAGAGGAGTAGTAAAAGTTTTCTGTCTCAAAATGTAGAAATGATGCCATCTATCAGGAATCGAAACTAAAGGAAGATTAAAGAACACAGTGACCTCAAGGTTAATCTTATATTTAAGCCAATCTGTCTTATTGGTCTGTCTAGTTTCTTCACTTGTTATTTTTACGGGCAGATAGATCTGTATATCATCTGCAAAACATTAAAAAGGGGAGCATGTATAATGAGAAGAGAGCAGGACCCAAAATGGAGCCCTGAGGGACCCCACAGGCAAAAGGGGCTGCAGTTTACCAATAGTCAACTAGATGAACCAAGAAAGACTATTATTATTTTTGATCCACAGTGTCAAGGGCAGGTTGAGTTTCCCAAAACAACACAAGATGATCATTAAAAACTCGTAAAAGAGCTGTGACTTTGCCTGCATCTATGTAAGTGAACTGGGTTAAAAACATCCTGCCATTTAAATTCGTCAGTATTACCCAGTTGTCATTCTTTTACTGCTAAAATATGCAGATTTAGGGAAACTCTTTGTCACAGTATTGTTTGTCTTCAACGTACTTGTGACCCTATTAGTGCACTTTGGGAGCAGCCATGAAGATTCCTACCCGCCAAAATCACCAAAAGTTTTTATGACAGTTCTGAATTTGGAAGAGTCTGCTGTTGCTGTCACTGTTTTTTTTTGACAAGTCAGACTCCGGTGTTTATTTTCTTCTACGGCAGTCTCCACAGTCAGGTTGACATGAGGGGATTAGGCATACTTTGTCTTTGTAAGAAAAG